>WWET01005799.1:8886-26681 GCA_011038615.1 Limnodynastes dumerilii
CAACATCTCTAAGACAGTCTATAAATTCCCTGCAGATAGGGGGCGCTGTCACTGTCTGGGTGGTAATGATAGTGGCAAATCAGCCACTCCTAAGAGGCGGCTGCCGTTAATCTGTTGGGAAATGTCACTTCTCTCGGGTCATTGCTGAGAATCATGTTTATTCCTCTCCGTCGCTCCCTGAAGGGATCTGTCACACGTGTGTTTGTATTGCTTATTGATTATCCATAATGTATTGGCTATTGAGGATGCAAAGTATTGATTATCATCACATTGGTGCAGATTCAAAGATCTGATTTTTTCCGTGCGGAGGGAATTCGCTGTCGCTCCACCGCGCTCTGCCATAACTTCTCGGACTCCTGTGAGCATAACATGGCAGCGATTTGGGAGTCTGATCCGTGCGTGGTCCATTAGCACGGTACATCGTAATACTAAGTCCTGGTAACGAGCCCAGAAGTACTCCAGATAGAGCGGGTCCCCACTGACGCTGCACTCGGCAGTCTGTGCTACGCTAATCTGTCACTGCCTTCGCCCCGACCCACAGCTGCCTTACCCCACCTTCATTGGTTAGACCCCTGGCAAGCAAAATGGAGGCGGTTCCGCAGTCAGTATAATATACACTGTAATAGCAAGCCACGCCTACATGCAGGCACAGCCACACCCCCTTGTTGAAAGTTTGTTGGAAGCGTCCTGATAGGGTGGATTGGGTCCAGTGTGGTCGCACGGAATCTGATTGGAGGGCATAGAAATCAGGGGAAAAGTGTTCGCCTTCATCCAGTCATAGCGACATCTACCGATCATCGGATTGCAGGGTGTGTGGGGTGATTGTACAATTGTATTGCAGTCACCTCACACTGTATGGTCATGTCACAGGGAGAAGCATCGCGCCTCATATCACCATGCTTCACCACATTCTAAGCTCACAAGTAGATAGGTTATGGATAGACGCCATGTCTGTATAATGTACACGTTACAAGCATTCTCCTTCATTACAGTCACATGAGGTATCCCGGGATCACTGACCCTCCAGACAGTATAGTTATAGATACGTTACGTCAGCCGATCGCCCGGTTATTGATTCCCCGGCTCTGTGACCATATTTAAGATGCAGAATTGATGGATTTATTGCTCACTTAGATGACCAGCGAATAATACATAATGCTCCGGATACAATTACTGCGGAGGAGTCGCTGGAAGAGCCTGAAACGCTGACAACTCGGAGACATAATTAACATCTGGAGATGGGTCTGCTGATTCCTGTAGTGCCCCCGTCCAGATTACTGCGTCTTCCCAGGGCTTGGTGTATGATCGCAGGGGATGGGCCTGCTGATCCCTGTAGTGCATCTTCCCAGGGCTCGGTGTATGATCGCAGGGGATGGGTCTGCTGATCCCTGTAGTGAGTCTTCCCAGGGCTCGGTGTATGATCGCTGGAGCTGTCACTGACATAAGGGCAGCCCCGGCCTGATTACCCTGCGTCCTCCACTTGTGCGTTACCCAGCACGAGCGCGGCAGCCCCAGGGCACGGCCAGTCACAAGCACATTCTCTGAACGCATCACTGGCGTTTGATCAGTTGCTCGGCTCTGGAACGCTGGAAGCTGCTGTAATCCAGGACAGGGGCGTAAAGGACACACAAAAGAGCGTCTTGTATCCAGCCATGTCCTGAGGGAGTGACGGGCGCTGGGAGGATCCGGTGCCGGTCTTTGTATTGTATATTATATCATATGTTGTGCATGCTGGCATAAAAGCTGTAAATCAGGGTCAGTGTATGAGGGTCAGTGTATGAGGGTCAGTGTATGAGTGTCAGTGTATGAGGGTCAGTGTATGAGGGTCAGTGTATGAGGGTCAGTGTGAGGGTCAGTGTATGAGGGTCAGTGTATGAGAGTCAGTGTATATTTGCATGACCCCGCCCCATGGTAACAGTGCCACACCCCTCTCAGCGTTGGTATAGGTAGGACAGACAATAGTAATCCTGTGATCAGGGCAATGCAGGGCAGATGAACGCTCAGGGCCATGGAAAAGTGGAGATGTTGCCCATAGCAACCAATCAGAGTCTAGCTCACATTCTCTAATATGTAATAGGAAAGTGAGAGCTAGAATCTGATTTGTTGCTATGGGCAACATCTCCACTAATCCAAGCTCGCAGCTTAGAAAACCTGGCCCTCAGTCTGCGTGTCAGGAGCTGCTGTGGCTGCCCGTTACAGCGTGTTATTAATATGTCTCGTGTGTGATATGAGACACGAGACCTCTGTGGGAAGCTGGTAACGCCGGCGGAGAGTGATACAGAGAGCGGCAGACACGGGAATGGCGGACGCCTGGGGAGGGATAACCCCGCGCTGGGCGTGTTACATCATATATTCTCCCCGCTCTGTTACCGGGGGCAGGAGAGGAGAGCGTTTCATCCGCCTGAGTATCGCTGTAACCGGGAGTCCCCTCTGTCCCCGGTGTCATCTGATGGACATTCATACTCCCTGTAACATAAGGCTGACGATACCAGTAAACCCCCCAGGAGCAGTGTATCATGCAGATTATTACTCACCGGCCCGTGTCATGTCAGGAAGCAGATCAGGCGTCACAGAGCAGCTGTCAAGTGAGCGCCGTTATATGGTAGCGGTATGGAGCCGGTGTCCTTCAGGGGGAACCTGTAACGGCATATTAGTAAATAGATCATAATGCAGAAGGTCCAGACCTTTTCCCCTCAATCCGCGGGATCTAGACTTCTCTCAGCTTCCTGAAGGGGGCGCTGCGTTACGCTCACAAGCGGGTGTAACTTTATATCACCATGTACGGGTCAGAAAACGCAAAGGGGCGGCTATTGTATGTCTATCTGCGCTAGGGGAGTGGTCAGCAGAGAGATCGCTCAGATGGGTGATGCAGATTTCTGGCGACGATTCCCCCGCGAATCCCGCAATTGCACATTCCAACGCCGTAAAATCAGATCTTTCTCATACACTTCCCTAATACCTTCCTCCTAATCGCTGCCTCCCGGGATCCGTGGCGTTATTACTGAGCGCGGCTTAGAGCAAATAAACCTGCCAGCGTCTAATTGGGGCTCCCGAATCCTAATGATGTCTGCTGTAAATAGTCCATTCATTAGAGAGCGACTGTAAATAACCAGGAGACCATTCCATCACCCGGCAACACGACATGATCAACCCGCCACCATCTCAGGCTACGGAGCGGAGACGCCCACAGGCCCCCGCCAGCCGGACGCACAGAGAGGATCCTGATAATTGCTCTCTAGTAACTCTTGGCCCCTCAGGAAAATTTAAATGGGCCCCGAAGGACGAAGTCTGACTCCATCAGCTCTGTAATAACAATGGGCTCAGCGCTCCATAACGTAACCGATGTGCGCTCGAGTCTGCGCAGCTGCAGGCGTAGGGACTCCGGTGTCCTATATTCCACATGGAAGAGATTAGTGCACCCCACAATCCTCTCCATGCAGGAGGCGGTTACGTGCACTTTCCCCTACCCCAGGTATTCCGCACGTATCGCTGCGCATCTCTGTGCGTGCAAAACACGTAAGGGCGCACCCACCCCGCATGTCTCGCGCCCCCCTGTGTGGACACTGAAGTCCGCACAGAATAATTAATCGGACGAATGCCAGATTCCTGTCACTGCGCATGTAGTACACATAATTACACGACGTACGGAAATCACCTGTATCCGGATCCGGTCCATGGGCTGTAATATAATTAATAGCAGGGCCGGCGCAATGCGGTAAGCGGGGACATGCGGCACAGACCGGAACCAGGCTCCCCGCTATGATGACAGGCAGTATATACAGGAGGCTGCTGCATGAGCTGCCACAGCAGTTACATAGAGCAGATAATTGCTAAACTCTTCAGCTGCTCCATGTAACAATCGCGGCTCATACAGAGATACAGAGACAGAGAGAGACAAAGAGAGAGAGAGAGAGAGAGAGAGAGAGAGAAAGACAGAGAGTCAGAGAGAGAGAGAGAGAGATAGACAGAGAGCGAGAGATAGATAGACAGAGAGTGAGAGATAGAGAGAGATAGAGAGAGAGAGAGAGATAGACAGAGAGTGAGAGAGAGAGAAAGAGAGCGAGAGATAGAGAGAGATATAGATAGACAGAGAGGGAGAGAGAGATAGAGAGAGCGAGAGATAGATAGAGAATGAGAGAGAGAGAGAGAGAAAGAGAGAGAGAGAGAGAGATAGACAGAGAGGGAGAGAGAGATAGAGAGAGCGAGAGATGGATAGACAGAGAATAAGAGAGAGAGAAAGAGAGAGAGAGAGAGATAGACAGAGAGTGAGAGAGATATATAGACAGAGAGTGAGAGAGAGAAAGAGAGTGAGAGAGAGATAGACAGAGAGAGAGAAAGAGAGAGAGAGAGAGAGAGAGATAGACAGAGAGAGTGAGAGAGAGATAGACAGAGAGAGAGAGAAAGAGAGACACTAGGATAATGTCTGTATGGTATAGTGGTCACTAGGATAATGTGTGTATGGTATAGTGGTCTCTAGAATAATGTGTGTATGGTATAGTGGTCTCTAGAATAATGTGTGTATGGTATAGCAGACACTAGGATAATGTGTGTATAGTATAGCGGTCACTAGGATAATGTGTGTATGGTATAGCGGTCACTAGGATAATGGGCCGAATCCAGAACTACGTCCGCCTTCCATAGACGGACATAATTCACTAAACAATAGCTACTACGCATGCGCGTCTATGGAAGACGGACGTAGTTCTGGATCCGGCCCAATGTCTGTATGGTATAGCGCTCACTAGAATAATGGGGTAGATCCAAAATTACGTTTGCCGTATGTTTATTCGCGTTGCGTATTTTCGCTTGCGTACCTTCTATACACTCCCCTAGGCACACCCCTTGAACGGACGTATTTTGTCAAGATACGCTTTCCAAACCCTACCTTAACTTTTGCCAACGTAACCGCAGTGATCCGCACACGTACGTATGGGCAACACATATTTACGCAGCTAAGCACGCCCATACTGTACACTTTGAATACAAACCCCGCCTACATAACGTATTTCAGACGTATTTTGGACTCACGTAAAATTGGCACGCCCACACGCAAGTATTTACGTGACACATACGTGAATGGCCCATACATTCACAACTACGCTATGTTACTGAGCGTATTTTCTATGGTGCGCATGCACAGTACTTACCAAAACGCGATTATACATCTCCGCCAAGCGGAAATTCACTCACAAGCGTTGTTCTGGATCTGGGCCAATGTCTGTATGGTATGGCTGTCACTAAGATAAATAGTCTGTATTGTGTAGCAGTGTTTATGATAAAGTGGAAATTGTATAGCGGTGACTAGGATGCTGTCTGTATTGTATAGTGGAGACTAGAATGCTGTCTGTATTGTATAGTGGTGACTAGGACGCTGTCTGTATTGGATAGTGGTGACTAGGATGCTGTCTGTATTGTATAGTGGTGACTAGGACGCTGTCTGTATAGTAATGTGGTGACTAGGATGCTGTCTGTATTGTATAGTGGTTACTAGGATGCTGTCTGTATTGTATAGTGGTGACTAGGACGCTGTCTGTATTGTATAGTGGTGACTAGGATGCTGTTTGTATTGTATAGTGGTGACTAGGATGCTGTCTGTATTGTATAGTGGTGACTAGGACGCTGTCTGTATTGTATAATGGTGACTAGGACGCTGTCTATATTGTATAATGGTGACTAGGACGCTGTCTGTATTGTATAGCAGAGACTAGGACGCTGTCTGTATTGTATAGTGGAGACTAGGACGCTGTCTATATTGTATAATGGTGACTAGGACACTGTCTGTATTGTATAGAGGTGACTAGGACGCTGTCTATATTGTATAATGGTGACTAGGACGCTGTCTATATTGTATAGAGGTGACAAGGTACCTTATGGCACTTACGAGTGCCATAGGGCTACCTTAAGTCTCCGTGCAATGTCCTATCACCCATACATAGAGCACCGAGCGCTGGTTTAGTGATCAGCCTCTGACAGCGTCTATAAGGCAGCGGTTCTGCTTAGCTCCGCCCCCGGTGACGCCCTGGCTTCCTGAAATGTGAGTGGAGTCATGACGCGTTTCTCTGCTTCAGATTCTTCTAATACGGGGGTTACTCATTAAGGCGCTCGTTTCCCTAATGGTGTCTCATACACACGGTAAGAAGTTATCCCATAAGAAGCGATTAGTACGTGTGATGTGTAATAAGCCTGTGGGGTCGGGATTCACCCCTCTCTCCTCTGTAAATATCCCAATATCAGGCCAGATGTGAGGACAGAGGCGACATCGATCTGCTGACACTGATTGATCCTCTGATCAGATTGTGGGGGATTGTGTTGCAGCTGCTGGTAGTGTGTATGCTTTGATTGAACAGATGTAGGACAGTCCGCGGAATGTGCGAATATGTCAGACAATAGAATAATAATGACAATAACGATTCATTCATTAACAGGCTGTTATATAGCAGAACAGAAACACAGGAAAGAAAATGCTGCAGCAACACTGCCATAAACCAGTAACAGACTATACGTCTATCTGTAATAAAATACGGAAATGTTCGTTACGCATATTTGTAAATATATGATAAGCCACCAGCCACCGTCAAGGCCTTTCTGCATATGGTGGTCCTAACTCTAACAATGAGAGTCCCAATGCTGGGTCCTATAAATGTTTTTACATTGAGGGACAGACTTACCTCAGGAGACCCCCCTTAGAGCGCCATCAGAATACGCAGCACAATTATTATAAACAGACAGACTGGGAGGGTAGGAGGGCTCGGCTCACAAGCTTACACTCTATATTGATACATAGGGAAGTGCTCTATATCACACAGTGGAGCAGCCATTGATGTACAATCTGCCTCTGTATTGTTTTATATATTGTGTTATATTGGCACACTAGCCCTGAAGGAAGACAGAGGTTGTTGTGTGTTGCTGGGGCTTATTCACATCCCTGATTGAGATGGCGCACACATGAGGAATATTAAGATGGCGGACAAGTTGCTGTGACATCACAATGTCCTTGTTATAATACATGGCTTTAGGACGTGCAGGAGGGGACAGATAATGCTCGGGATGTAGTGTTATATTCACAGCAGTGACTTTCATAGAGCAATGACTGCATTACTGGGGAATTAAAGAAACAGTCACTTACATCACACAAGACATGGAGCAGATTTATCTTCTCCTTCTTCTACTCCTCCTTCTTCTTCTCCTACTTATTCTTCTTCCTCTTCTGCTCCTCCTCTTTCATCTTCTCCTCCTTCTCCTCTTCCTCCTCCTTTTCATTCTTCTCCTTCTTCCTCTTCTGCTCCTTCTTCTCTTTCTTCTTCTTCTCCTTTTTCTTTTCCTCCTCTCCTTCTTCTTATCCTCCTTCTCTTCCTCCTCCTTTTCATTCTTCTCCTTCTTCTTCCTCTTCTGCTCCTTCTTCTCTTTCTTCTTCTTCTCCTTTTTCTTTTCCTCCTCTCCTTCTTCTTCTCCTCCTTCTTTTCCTTCTTCTCCTTTTCCTCCTCCTTCTTCTCCTTATGCTTCTTCTTCCTCCTCCTTCTCCTCCTTTTCCTTCTTCTCCTCCTCCTCCTTCTTCCTCATTATTATTATTCTTATTATCAGTGGTATTATAGAGCTCACTTTCCTATTACATACTAGAGAATGTCAGCTAGAATCTGATTGGTTGCTATGGGAAACATCTCTACTTTTCCTTTCCTGCGGTTTAGTAAATCTGGCCCCTGGCGTCCATCCTAATATAGCATAATCTTCTTTCACCCGGACCCCTCAGTGTTCAGTAGGACGTGTGTGTATTATGTATGTGGGTGTATGTGTGTGTGTGTATTATGTATGTGTGTATATGTGTGGGTGTATTGTGTGTATTTGTATTGTGTGTGTGTGTGTATTATGTGTGTGTATTATGTATGTGTGTGTATTGTGTGTGTGTGTTTATGTATATATGTGTGTATGTATGTATGTGTGTATTGTGTGTGTGTGCGTGTGTGTATTGTGTGTGTGTGTGTATATGTGTGTGTATTGTGTGTGTCTATGTATATATGTGTGTATTGTGTGTGTGTGCGTGTGTGTGTTTATGTGTGTGTGTATGTATGTATATTGTGTGTATGTGTATGTGTATGTATATATGTGTGTATTGTGTATGTGTGTGTGTATATGTGTGTGTGTGTGTGTGTATTGTGTGTGTGTGTGTATATGTGTGTGTGTGTGTATATGTGTGTGTATTGTGTGTGTGTGTGTGCGTGTGTGTGTGTATGTGTATGTATATATGTGTGTATTGTGTGTGTGTGCGTGTGTGTGTATATGTGTGTGTGTGTATGTGTATGTATATATGTGTGTATTGTGTGTGTATGTATATATGTGTGTATTGTGTGTGTGTGCGTGTGTGTGTGTATTGTGTGTGTGTGTATGTGTATGTATATATGTGTGTATTGTGTGTGTGTGTGTGACTCATATATATAATATTTTAGCGATCAGTCTCATTCCTCCTGGCGGGACGGTCCGGGTTCGCAGGCCAGAGGGTTTATGAGAAGAGGGTGGCGCTTTGATTCAGAGGGGTGATTTGTTTGATTGACCCTGTATGTTGCTCAGCTTTCGGGATTTCGTGTAATCTCCCATTCTTATCTATGTATCTTATAAAGAATAATTGTGTTTTAAAACGGAGTTGGATACAGACATTTTACGCAGTTGGGGCAGATTTCATTGTACTGACACAGGGGATCCCTGTTATTTGGTTTCCATGGTAATATACAGGTTATTGGTGCTAATTACAATAACGATCATTTGTGTTGCTTTCTGTTCTCACTGCATTAAACTCTCCTTCATCTGAGCTAACGACCATTCGCAGCACAGGGTAACGCACCTCCGAGGTGACGGAATGAGGACTCTGCCTGTAAATTGGGTAACGGGTCGGAGTGTTATCTCCCTTTTTAGCAGCAATGGTTATTTTTAGACGTTTGCAGATGAATAACAGAAGGAATTCCCTTTGCAATCATTGCGGTGTGGTCATGTTGTAAATCCTACAAGAAGAAATAATGATTGTTATAGCTTATAACACCAGTCCTTACATTTTACCATTTTATTTAGCAAGATGTAGATTCATTTGTAGCAACAAATCCTGCTCCATCCAGACATGTGCAGCAATAGTCACAATCTCCAAACCCATCTGCTGGGGGGTAATGGAATGGACTCCTGTAGAGGATGTAAAGTGCAGACATCAGCACTAAAAGAATGACAACAAGCACCATGCAGAGAAGACATGAGGAGCCATGAATGGAAGAGAGACGGGGAAGGAGAGGAGAGAGGGGAAAGGAGAGGTGGAGAAGAGAGACAGGGAAGAGAGAGGGGTGGAGAGAGAGAGAGAGAGAGAGACATGGGGGAAGGAGAGGAGAGAATGGAGAAGAGAGACAGGGAAGAGAGAGGGGTGGAGGGAGAGAGAGAGACATGGGGGAAGGAGAGGAGAGAATGGAGAAGAGAGACAGGGAAGAGAGAGGGGTGGAGAGAGAGAGAGAGAGAGAGACATGGGGGAAGGAGAGGAGAGAATGGAGAAGAGAGACAGGGAAGAGAGAGGGGTGGAGGGAGAGAGAGAGACATGGGGGAAGGAGAGGAGAGAATGGAGAAGAGAGACAGGGAAGAGAGAGGGGTGGAGAGAGAGAGAGAGAGAGAGACATGGGGGAAGGAGAGGAGAGAATGGAGAAGAGAGACAGGGAAGAGAGAGGGGTGGAGGGAGAGAGAGAGACATGGGGGAAGGAGAGGAGAGAATGGAGAAGAGAGACAGGGAAGAGAGAGGGGTGGAGAGAGAGAGAGAGAGAGAGACATGGGGGAAGGAGAGGAGAGAATGGAGAAGAGAGACAGGGAAGAGAGAGGGGTGGAGGGAGAGAGAGAGACATGGGGGAAGGAGAGGAGAGAATGGAGAAGAGAGACAGGGAAGAGAGAGGGGTGGAGAGAGAGAGAGAGAGAGAGACATGGGGGAAGGAGAGGAGAGAATGGAGAAGAGAGACAGGGAAGAGAGAGGGGTGGAGGGAGAGAGAGAGACATGGGGGAAGGAGAGGAGAGAATGGAGAAGAGAGACAGGGAAGAGAGAGGGGTGGAGAGAGAGAGAGAGAGAGAGACATGGGGGAAGGAGAGGAGAGAATGGAGAAGAGAGACAGGGAAGAGAGAGGGGTGGAGGGAGAGAGAGAGACATGGGGGAAGGAGAGGAGAGAATGGAGAAGAGAGACAGGGAAGAGAGAGGGGTGGAGAGAGAGAGAGAGAGAGAGACATGGGGGAAGGAGAGGAGAGAATGGAGAAGAGAGACAGGGAAGAGAGAGGGGTGGAGGGAGAGAGAGAGACATGGGGGAAGGAGAGGAGAGAATGGAGAAGAGAGACAGGGAAGAGAGAGGGGGGGAGGGAGAGAGAGAGAGAGAGACATGGGGAAGGAGAGGAGAGGGGGGGAGACAGAGACATGGGGGAAGGAGAGGAGAGAAAGGAGAAGGGAGAGAGAGAAGGGGAGAGAGAGAGACAGGGTGAAAATTAGGGGAGAGAGTAGGAGAAACAGGGAGAGAGTAGAAGGAAAGGTGGAGAGAGACGGGGAGAAAGGTCAGACTTTCACTTTACGCTTATGAAAAGTAAATTAGTTATGTAAATGAGGAGGAAGTGTCATTATTATGTAAATGTCATCGTATGTCAGAGCAATAATAGAAAATGTCAGGAAATTGTGCAGGAATTTACATTATAAGCGGAGCGGATTATTCGCGCTCTGTGCAGGAATCGCTCAGGCTTTTTATCTCTTTCATGATTCCTTTATGGAATTTCCTCTGTAGTGTCTGTTACACCAGGACTTTCCCCACGACAGAAAAATTCCATAAACAATATCATTAGACCAGAAATTCACTAGACACCAGCTCCTCCCTGCAAACAAGGGCACACAATTGCATCACTTTTACTGCAGAAAGGAAAGAAAAGACAAAAGAAGAAAAGACAAGAAAGGAAACTAAAAGAAAAGACAAAAGAAGAAAAGAAAAGAAAGGAAAAGAAAAGACAAAAGAAGAAAAGAAAGGAAAAGAAAAAGAAAAGACAAAAGAAGAAAAGAAAAGAAAGGAAAATAAAAGACAAAAGAAGAAAAGAAAAGAAAGGAAAAGAAAAGACAAAAGAAGAAAAGAAAAGACAAGAAAGGAAAGGAAAAGAAAAGACAAAAGAAGAAAAGAAAAGAAAGAAAAAGAAAAGACAAAAGAAGAAAAGAAAAGAAAGGAAAAGAAAAGACAAAAGAAGAAAAGAAAAGAAAGGAAAAGAAAAGACAAAAGAAGAAAAGAAAAGAAAGGAAAAGAAAAGACAAAAGAAGAAAAGAAAAGAAAGGAAAAGAAAAGACAAAAGAAGAAAAGAAAAGAAAGGAAAAGAAAAGACAAAAGAAGAAAAGAAAAGAAAGGAAAAGAAAAGACAAAAGAAGAAAAGAAAAGAAAGGAAAAGAAAAGACAAAAGAAGAAAAGAAAAGAAAGGAAAAGAAAAGACAAAAGAAGAAAAGAAAAGAAAGGAAAAGAAAAGACAAAAGAAGAAAAGAAAAGAAAGGAAAAGAAAAGACAAAAGAAGAAAAGAAAGGAAAAGAAAAAGAAAAGACAAAAGAAGAAAAGAAAAGAAAGGAAAAGAAAAGACAAAAGAAGAAAAGAAAAGAAAGGAAAAGAAAAGACAAAAGAAGAAAAGAAAAGAAAGGAAAAGAAAAGACAAAAGAAGAAAAGAAAAGAAAGGAAAAGAAAAGACAAAAGAAGAAAAGAAAAGAAAGGAAAAGAAAAGACAAAAGAAGAAAAGAAAAGAAAGGAAAAGAAAAGACAAAAGAAGAAAAGAAAAGAAAGGAAAAGAAAAGACAAAAGAAGAAAAGAAAAGAAAGGAAAAGAAAAGACAAAAGAAGAAAAGAAAGGAAAAGAAAAAGAAAAGACAAAAGAAGAAAAGAAAAGAAAGGAAAAGAAAAGACAAAAGAAGAAAAGAAAAGAAAGGAAAAGAAAAGACAAAAGAAGAAAAGAAAAGAAAGGAAAAGAAAAGACAAAAGAAGAAAAGAAAAGAAAGGAAAAGAAAAGACAAAAGAAGAAAAGAAAAGAAAGGAAAAGAAAAGACAAAAGAAGAAAAGAAAAGAAAGGAAAAGAAAAGACAAAAGAAGAAAAGAAAAGAAAGGAAAAGAAAAGACAAAAGAAGAAAAGAAAGGAAAAGAAAAAGAAAAGACAAAAGAAGAAAAGAAAAGAAAGGAAAAGAAAAGACAAAAGAAGAAAAGAAAAGAAAGGAAAAGAAAAGACAAAAGAAGAAAAGAAAAGAAAGGAAAAGAAAAGACAAAAGAAGAAAAGAAAAGAAAGGAAAAGAAAAGACAAAAGAAGAAAAGAAAAGAAAGGAAAAGAAAAGACAAAAGAAGAAAAGAAAAGAAAGGAAAAGAAAAGACAAAAGAAGAAAAGAAAAGAAAGGAAAAGAAAAGACAAAAGAAGAAAAGAAAGGAAAAGAAAAAGAAAAGACAAAAGAAGAAAAGAAAAGAAAGGAAAAGAAAAGACAAAAGAAGAAAAGAAAAGAAAGGAAAAGAAAAGACAAAAGAAGAAAAGAAAAGAAAGGAAAAGAAAAGACAAAAGAAGAAAAGAAAAGAAAGGAAAAGAAAAGACAAAAGAAGAAAAGAAAAGAAAGGAAAAGAAAAGACAAAAGAAGAAAAGAAAAGAAAGGAAAAGAAAAGACAAAAGAAGAAAAGAAAAGAAAGGAAAAGAAAAGACAAAAGAAGAAAAGAAAGGAAAAGAAAAAGAAAAGACAAAAGAAGAAAAGAAAAGAAAGGAAAAGAAAAGACAAAAGAAGAAAAGAAAAGAAAGGAAAAGAAAAGACAAAAGAAGAAAAGAAAAGAAAGGAAAAGAAAAGACAAAAGAAGAAAAGAAAAGAAAGGAAAAGAAAAGACAAAAGAAGAAAAGAAAAGAAAGGAAAAGAAAAGACAAAAGAAGAAAAGAAAAGAAAGGAAAAGAAAAGACAAAAGAAGAAAAGAAAAGAAAGGAAAAGAAAAGACAAAAGAAGAAAAGAAAGGAAAAGAAAAAGAAAAGACAAAAGAAGAAAAGAAAAGAAAGGAAAAGAAAAGACAAAAGAAGAAAAGAAAAGAAAGGAAAAGAAAAGACAAAAGAAGAAAAGAAAAGAAAGGAAAAGAAAAGACAAAAGAAGAAAAGAAAAGAAAGGAAAAGAAAAGACAAAAGAAGAAAAGAAAAGAAAGGAAAAGAAAAGACAAAAGAAGAAAAGAAAAGAAAGGAAAAGAAAAGACAAAAGAAGAAAAGAAAAGAAAGGAAAAGAAAAGACAAAAGAAGAAAAGAAAGGAAAAGAAAAAGAAAAGACAAAAGAAGAAAAGAAAAGAAAGGAAAAGAAAAGACAAAAGAAGAAAAGAAAAGAAAGGAAAAGAAAAGACAAAAGAAGAAAAGAAAAGAAAGGAAAAGAAAAGACAAAAGAAGAAAAGAAAAGAAAGGAAAAGAAAAGACAAAAGAAGAAAAGAAAAGAAAGGAAAAGAAAAGACAAAAGAAGAAAAGAAAAGAAAGGAAAAGAAAAGACAAAAGAAGAAAAGAAAAGAAAGGAAAAGAAAAGACAAAAGAAGAAAAGAAAGGAAAAGAAAAAGAAAAGACAAAAGAAGAAAAGAAAAGAAAGGAAAAGAAAAGACAAAAGAAGAAAAGAAAAGAAAGGAAAAGAAAAGACAAAAGAAGAAAAGAAAAGAAAGGAAAAGAAAAGACAAAAGAAGAAAAGAAAAGAAAGGAAAAGAAAAGACAAAAGAAGAAAAGAAAAGAAAGGAAAAGAAAAGACAAAAGAAGAAAAGAAAAGAAAGGAAAAGAAAAGACAAAAGAAGAAAAGAAAAGAAAGGAAAAGAAAAGACAAAAGAAGAAAAGAAAGGAAAAGAAAAAGAAAAGACAAAAGAAGAAAAGAAAAGAAAGGAAAAGAAAAGACAAAAGAAGAAAAGAAAAGAAAGGAAAAGAAAAGACAAAAGAAGAAAAGAAAAGAAAGGAAAAGAAAAGACAAAAGAAGAAAAGAAAAGAAAGGAAAAGAAAAGACAAAAGAAGAAAAGAAAAGAAAGGAAAAGAAAAGACAAAAGAAGAAAAGAAAAGAAAGGAAAAGAAAAGACAAAAGAAGAAAAGAAAAGAAAGGAAAAGAAAAGACAAAAGAAGAAAAGAAAGGAAAAGAAAAAGAAAAGACAAAAGAAGAAAAGAAAAGAAAGGAAAAGAAAAGACAAAAGAAGAAAAGAAAAGAAAGGAAAAGAAAAGACAAAAGAAGAAAAGAAAAGAAAGGAAAAGAAAAGACAAAAGAAGAAAAGAAAAGAAAGGAAAAGAAAAGACAAAAGAAGAAAAGAAAAGAAAGGAAAAGAAAAGACAAAAGAAGAAAAGAAAAGAAAGGAAAAGAAAAGACAAAAGAAGAAAAGAAAAGAAAGGAAAAGAAAAGACAAAAGAAGAAAAGAAAGGAAAAGAAAAAGAAAAGACAAAAGAAGAAAAGAAAAGAAAGGAAAAGAAAAGACAAAAGAAGAAAAGAAAAGAAAGGAAAAGAAAAGACAAAAGAAGAAAAGAAAAGAAAGGAAAAGAAAAGACAAAAGAAGAAAAGAAAAGAAAGGAAAAGAAAAGACAAAAGAAGAAAAGAAAAGAAAGGAAAAGAAAAGACAAAAGAAGAAAAGAAAAGAAAGGAAAAGAAAAGACAAAAGAAGAAAAGAAAAGAAAGGAAAAGAAAAGACAAAAGAAGAAAAGAAAGGAAAAGAAAAAGAAAAGACAAAAGAAGAAAAGAAAAGAAAGGAAAAGAAAAGACAAAAGAAGAAAAGAAAAGAAAGGAAAAGAAAAGACAAAAGAAGAAAAGAAAAGAAAGGAAAAGAAAAGACAAAAGAAGAAAAGAAAAGAAAGGAAAAGAAAAGACAAAAGAAGAAAAGAAAAGAAAGGAAAAGAAAAGACAAAAGAAGAAAAGAAAAGAAAGGAAAAGAAAAGACAAAAGAAGAAAAGAAAAGAAAGGAAAAGAAAAGACAAAAGAAGAAAAGAAAGGAAAAGAAAAAGAAAAGACAAAAGAAGAAAAGAAAAGAAAGGAAAAGAAAAGACAAAAGAAGAAAAGAAAAGAAAGGAAAAGAAAAGACAAAAGAAGAAAAGAAAAGAAAGGAAAAGAAAAGACAAAAGAAGAAAAGAAAAGAAAGGAAAAGAAAAGACAAAAGAAGAAAAGAAAAGAAAGGAAAAGAAAAGACAAAAGAAGAAAAGAAAAGAAAGGAAAAGAAAAGACAAAAGAAGAAAAGAAAAGAAAGGAAAAGAAAAGACAAAAGAAGAAAAGAAAGGAAAAGAAAAAGAAAAGACAAAAGAAGAAAAGAAAAGAAAGGAAAAGAAAAGACAAAAGAAGAAAAGAAAAGAAAGGAAAAGAAAAGACAAAAGAAGAAAAGAAAAGAAAGGAAAAGAAAAGACAAAAGAAGAAAAGAAAAGAAAGGAAAAGAAAAGACAAAAGAAGAAAAGAAAAGAAAGGAAAAGAAAAGACAAAAGAAGAAAAGAAAAGAAAGGAAAAGAAAAGACAAAAGAAGAAAAGAAAAGAAAGGAAAAGAAAAGACAAAAGAAGAAAAGAAAGGAAAAGAAAAAGAAAAGACAAAAGAAGAAAAGAAAAGAAAGGAAAAGAAAAGACAAAAGAAGAAAAGAAAAGAAAGGAAAAGAAAAGACAAAAGAAGAAAAGAAAAGAAAGGAAAAGAAAAGACAAAAGAAGAAAAGAAAAGAAAGGAAAAGAAAAGACAAAAGAAGAAAAGAAAAGAAAGGAAAAGAAAAGACAAAAGAAGAAAAGAAAAGAAAGGAAAAGAAAAGACAAAAGAAGAAAAGAAAAGAAAGGAAAAGAAAAGACAAAAGAAGAAAAGAAAGGAAAAGAAAAAGAAAAGACAAAAGAAGAAAAGAAAAGAAAGGAAAAGAAAAGACAAAAGAAGAAAAGAAAAGAAAGGAAAAGAAAAGACAAAAGAAGAAAAGAAAAGAAAGGAAAAGAAAAGACAAAAGAAGAAAAGAAAAGAAAGGAAAAGAAAAGACAAAAGAAGAAAAGAAAAGAAAGGAAAAGAAAAGACAAAAGAAGAAAAGAAAAGAAAGGAAAAGAAAAGACAAAAGAAGAAAAGAAAAGAAAGGAAAAGAAAAGACAAAAGAAGAAAAGAAAGGAAAAGAAAAAGAAAAGACAAAAGAAGAAAAGAAAAGAAAGGAAAAGAAAAGACAAAAGAAGAAAAGAAAAGAAAGGAAAAGAAAAGACAAAAGAAGAAAAGAAAAGAAAGGAAAAGAAAAGACAAAAGAAGAAAAGAAAAGAAAGGAAAAGAAAAGACAAAAGAAGAAAAGAAAAGAAAGGAAAAGAAAAGACAAAAGAAGAAAAGAAAAGAAAGGAAAAGAAAAGACAAAAGAAGAAAAGAAAAGAAAGGAAAAGAAAAGACAAAAGAAGAAAAGAAAGGAAAAGAAAAAGAAAAGACAAAAGAAGAAAAGAAAAGAAAGGAAAAGAAAAGACAAAAGAAGAAAAGAAAAGAAAGGAAAAGAAAAGACAAAAGAAGAAAAGAAAAGAAAGGAAAAGAAAAGACAAAAGAAGAAAAGAAAAGAAAGGAAAAGAAAAGACAAAAGAAGAAAAGAAAAGAAAGGAAAAGAAAAGACAAAAGAAGAAAAGAAAAGAAAGGAAAAGAAAAGACAAAAGAAGAAAAGAAAAGAAAGGAAAAGAAAAGACAAAAGAAGAAAAGAAAGGAAAAGAAAAAGAAAAGACAAAAGAAGAAAAGAAAAGAAAGGAAAAGAAAAGACAAAAGAAGAAAAGAAAAGAAAGGAAAAGAAAAGACAAAAGAAGAAAAGAAAAGAAAGGAAAAGAAAAGACAAAAGAAGAAAAGAAAAGAAAGGAAAAGAAAAGACAAAAGAAGAAAAGAAAAGAAAGGAAAAGAAAAGACAAAAGAAGAAAAGAAAAGAAAGGAAAAGAAAAGACAAAAGAAGAAAAGAAAAGAAAGGAAAAGAAAAGACAAAAGAAGAAAAGAAAGGAAAAGAAAAAGAAAAGACAAAAGAAGAAAAGAAAAGAAAGGAAAAGAAAAGACAAAAGAAGAAAAGAAAAGAAAGGAAAAGAAAAGACAAAAGAAGAAAAGAAAAGAAAGGAAAAGAAAAGACAAAAGAAGAAAAGAAAAGAAAGGAAAAGAAAAGACAAAAGAAGAAAAGAAAAGAAAGGAAAAGAAAAGACAAAAGAAGAAAAGAAAAGAAAGGAAAAGAAAAGACAAAAGAAGAAAAGAAAAGAAAGGAAAAGAAAAGACAAAAGAAGAAAAGAAAGGAAAAGAAAAAGAAAAGACAAAAGAAGAAAAGAAAAGAAAGGAAAAGAAAAGACAAAAGAAGAAAAGAAAAGAAAGGAAAAGAAAAGACAAAAGAAGAAAAGAAAAGAAAGGAAAAGAAAAGACAAAAGAAGAAAAGAAAAGAAAGGAAAAGAAAAGACAAAAGAAGAAAAGAAAAGAAAGGAAAAGAAAAGACAAAAGAAGAAAAGAAAAGAAAGGAAAAGAAAAGACAAAAGAAGAAAAGAAAAGAAAGGAAAAGAAAAGACAAAAGAAGAAAAGAAAGGAAAAGAAAAAGAAAAGACAAAAGAAGAAAAGAAAAGAAAGGAAAAGAAAAGACAAAAGAAGAAAAGAAAAGAAAGGAAAAGAAAAGACAAAAGAAGAAAAGAAAAGAAAGGAAAAGAAAAGACAAAAGAAGAAAAGAAAAGAAAGGAACAACTAGTTCTTCTAGGTGCCTGGTTCTGATGCACCCAGCTCTCTGATTATGATACAGTCCTGCTGTTTGTTTCTTTCTGTCTGCTGATCCTGATGCTCCTGCAATCCTGCGACCCTGTCCTGCCTGCCTTGCATCGTGGCACCACTGGTCCCAGCAGTGCCTGGC
>WWET01005799.1:55232-76037 GCA_011038615.1 Limnodynastes dumerilii
AAACGTCATATGGCGGGGTAATGGCCGGCGGCCGCAACTATAGTTACGGCCGCTGGCTGTCCCCCCCTTTATACATGCCGTATCTTCGCCATCAAGGCGGAGATAGGCATGCAAATTAGGGAACGGAGCCCCGTTACGATCGTAATTGTTAGGGTAGGAATCTACACATGCATAGTAGGTCCTTTACGCAATCTACATACCAGTGAGGTACGTAGATTGCCTCCGCACAGAGTATTTTAAGTAGAATGAGGCGGCGTAATCCACCTCGAGGAGGGATTAGGTAGAAGTGGGAGGGGGGAAAGATTTAGATTAGCCGGGGAGGGTGGGGAGAGGCAATGTCTATGCGGACATTTCCCGGTAAGATAAGGTAGCGCTATAGCACTAGTAAGTGACATAATGTACCTAAGAACGGGGGGTGGGTTAGGGGCAGGACGGGTAAGGTCGGTGCAGTTCTGTCCGCACATAACTCACTCTTAGGTGAGAATCCGCTGGGTGTTAGAGTTGAGAAGGGGGCGTGTTCTATCTGCACTCTAACGTGCACAGCCCCTGTTACTGTGAGTGATTTCTCTCTGCATTCTCTGGATTCTCAGTGTTCCCTCCGCTCTTTTATCCGTGTCAGCCATAAGGAACGGCCCTTGCTGCTTTCCGCTTGTCAGCCTGGGATAATAGCCCTCTCCAGGCTCTCAGTGACTTATAAGACTGTGAAGAGGGCTCTGAGACATTATTAGTCTGTCACCCCCCAGCACAGCGGCCTCCCTCGTCACCATCGCCTTTCATGAAGAACAAACACCACGACGGCTTCTGTCTCTGTAACAAAAAGCAAAAACATTGAAAGCATCAGCATCCGGAGGGTTATATGTGCAGTGCATGGATCCCACATTCACCCCCCACCCCTCCCTTCCACGCCCTCCACCTCAGCTGTGTACCTTCTTTAGATTTGTTTTTATTTAGCACTAATTAGTAGTAATCCATAAAAGCGAATTATTCCCTTATTTCTAGCACAACAGAAAATGCACATTATAAAATTTATAAGGAAAAAATATCATTACAAATAATGGGGCAGATCCAGAACAACGCTTGTGAGCGAATGTACGCGCGGCGGACACGTAAAATCGCGTTTTGGTAAGTACTGCGCATGCGCACCATAGAAAATACGCCCCGTAACGTAGCGTAAATGTGAACGTATGGGCCATTCACGTATGTGTCGCGTAAATCCTTACGTGTGGGCGTGCCAATTTTACGTGAGCCCAAAATACGTCTGAAATACGCTATGTAGGCGGGGTTTGTATTTAAACGCTATGTAGGTTTGTATTTAAAGTGTACAGTATGGGCGTGCTTAGCTGCGTAAATACGTGTTGCTCATACGTACGTGTGCGGATCACTGCGGTTACGTGGACAAAAGTTAAGGTAGGGTTTGGAAAGCGTACATTCAAGGGGTGTGACAAGGGGAGTGTATAGAAGGTACGCACACGAAAATACGCTACTCGAGGAAACGAATTGCAAGCGGAGTTCTGAATCTACCCCAATGATTGAAACCAATTATCTATATTGAGATAAAGGCTACATTTAACACTGCGTCTGATCTGGTCGTAGGGATGGGAACATACTGTGTGTGGAGAAGGCAAATACTGAATATTTATGATCCGGACACATGGAAAATTTCCGCTATTTGGCGTTTGATCCGGGAGCAAAACAGAATAAAAGGACTTTTGCTCCTGGAGAGATTATGATAGAAATGGTGAAAATTAATTCTTCTTTACTTAATGCTGGAAAATCCTGGATTATCCTGGACAGCTTACACACATCTATGCTTGCATTGTAAACACAGGCTCCTCCATTTCTGCTCCATTTCTCCTCTGTTTCTCCTCCGTTTCCCCTTTCTGCTCCATTTCTCCTCTGTTCCACCTCCATTTCTGCTCCATTTCTCCTCTGTTCCGCCTCCATTTCTGCTCCATTTCTCCTCTGTTCCTCCTCCGTTTCCCCTTTCTGCTCCATTTCTCCTCTGTTCCGCCTCAATTTCTGCTCCATTTATTCCTCTGTTTCTCCTCCGTTTCCCCTTTCTGCTCCATTTCTCCTCTGTTCCGCCTCCATTTCTGCTCCATTTCTCCTCTGTTCCTCCTCCATTTCTCATTCTCCTCCATTGCTCTTCCGTTTCTTCTCCATTTCTCATTCTCCTCCGTTTCTCCTCTGTTTCTTCTCCATTTCTCATTCCCATCCATTTCTCTAACATTTCTTCTCCGTTTGTCCTCCATTTCTCATTCCCCCTCCATTTCTCCTCTGTTTTCTTCCATTTCTCATTTCCATTCCATTTCTCCTCTGTTTTCTTCCATTTCTCCTCCATTTCTCATTCCCCTCCATTCCTCCTCCATCTCTCCCTTGTTTTCCCTCCATTTCTCCACTGTGCCCCCTCCATTTCATCTCCATTTCTCCTCTATTTCTCATTCCCCTCCATTCCTCATTTTCCCTCCATTTCTCTTCCGTTTCTCCTCCATTTCTCATTTCACCTTCATTTGTCCTCTGTTTCTTCTCCATTTCTACTCTGTTTCCCCTCCATTTCTCTTCCGTTTCTGTTTCTCCTTTATTTCTCATTTCCCCCACCATTTCTCATCGGTTTGTTCTCTATTTCTCCTCCATTTCTCATTCTCCTCCATTTCTCATTCTCCTCCATTTCTCATTCTCCTCCATTTCTCCTCTGTTTTTCTTTCATTTTCCCTCCATTTCTCCTCTGTTTCTTCTCCATTTCTCCATTGTTTCTCATTTCCTTCCATTTCTCATTCCCTTCCATTTCCCCTCCATTTCTCCTCTGTTTCTCTGCTATTTCTCATTTCCCCTCCATTTCTCCTCTGTTTCTTCTCCATTTCTCCATTGTTTCTCATTTCCCCTCCATTTCTCATTCCCTTCCATTTCGCCTCTGTTTTTCTTCCATTTCCCCTTCATTTCCTCTCCATTTCTCCTCTGTTTCCCCTCCATTTCTCCTCTGTTTCCCCTCCATTTGTCCTCTGTTTCCCCTCCATTTCTCCTCTGTTTCCCCTCCATTTCTCCTCTGTTTTCCTTCCATTTCCCCTTCATTTCCCCTCCATTTCTCCTCTGTTTCCCTTCCATTTCCCCTTCATTTCCCCTCCATTTCTCCTCTGTTTCTTCTCCATTTCTCCTTCATTTCCCCTCCATTTCTCCTCTGTTTCCCTTCCATTTCCCCTTCATTTTCCCTCCATTTCTCCTCTGTTTCTTCTCCATTTCTCCATTGTTTCTCATTTCCTTCTATTTCGCCTCTGTTTTTCTTCCATTTCCCCTCCATTTCTCCTCTGTTTCCCCTCCATTTCTCCTCTGTTTCCCCTCCATTTCTCCTCTGTTTTTCTTCCATTTCTCCTACGTTCTCCTTATTCTGCTGGTGCTGGATTTGGTTTCTCTCAGTACTGAGCGTGAGATTGCTGTTTATCTTAGTTCTGCTCATTGATCCTCGCCCTCTTGTCTCTCTCCTGTTTCCAGGAAGATGGGTGTCCTGATGTCCAAGAGACAGACTGTGGAGCAGGTTCAGAAAGTCAGCATCGCAGTGTCGGCCTTTAAGGATGGGGTAAAGGACAAGCCGATCACTAAGAGGAAATCCGAGGGCTGCATCCGCAAAGGGAGCAAAGCGGACATCTTAGACCAAGTGCTGGAAGAAGACAAAGAGGAGAATGGCTCCGACCCTGCGTCACCCTGTCAGACACAACCCCGGCAGGAGAATCCCATAAACCGGGCAGCCTGGGAGAGGCTACGTGATGGGAGAGGGGTAGAACCTGATGAATTTGATAAAACAAAACGTTTCACCCCCCCGGCCTTCATCAGACCCACCCGGGCTCTGAACGATGACAACCCTCCTGAGATCAGCCTGGACCAACGGGAAGAGGTGAGCGCCATAGCTGCTGGGTGTATTATGACATCTCCCAGGCCTGGTACCCGAGCGCATATATAATATACGCTCAATATAATACAATATACAATACAATATACAATAATACAATATACAATATATAGAGCAGCATCTCTCTACGTGACGCAACACTGCACATGCCCAGAATACACACGCAATTACGCTGAGTCACTGCTGCCACAGCTTGTGTACTGAGTCACGGCTGCCAGGGCTTGTGTACTGAGTCACTGCTGCCAGGGCTTGTGTACTGAGTCACTGCTGCCAGGGCTTGTATGCTCAGTCACTGCTGCAGAATTTACAGATAATATCTGCAGCAGTCACAGGTTATGTCTATGTCCGGGAGCTGCTGATGTCTAACCCTCCAGAGTCTATTTTGGACCATTGCATTCGTATTTAGCTTCTGAATGCAATACAATAGGTCTGGGAATGCTGCTTTAGCTTTGTGTTGGATATTATTATAGTGAGAGAAGAAGGAAGGAAGAGGAGACAACAGTACATACAGATGTGACCAGATACACCTTTCACCAACACAGAATAAGCCCAAAATGAATGGCGTGTAAGGCCGAGTATAGTGAACCCATCCGCTGGGGAACGGTTACAGGGACATTTCAGAACAACAGAAGATTGTTTATTTAACATTTGACTGTATTTGGGACTCCAGCTGAGCACGATTATTATCCATTCATACACACAGGGGAAGCTTCTAGGGAGTGAGTAATACAGGTTAAAGCCTTGAAGCTCCCACTGTGGGTATGAATGGGGGACGTCCGCTCCAATGATCGTGCTCAGCTGGAGTCCCGATTACAACTAAATGGTGAGAAAACAGACTTTAAAGCTTTATTTTACAGTCTACAATTAGCTTTACTTTAATGTCATGAAAGAAGCACCATGGTGTATGTGGACACATCTGTAGTTAGTGACACACAAGACTCTCCAGTATAGGGCTGTCCAACCTGTGGCCCAACAGTTGTGAAACTATAATTCCCAGCATGCTTTAACAGGTATCAGCTAGGCCTATGCAGTTAAAGCAAATGAAATAGGTTACAGACACGGCTTAGGAGCCGGAGAGAGTGCTCGGTCGTAGAAAAAAATCATGCACATTGTATGATTTCCCGGCATCTGTATGTCCCTCTGCAGATATGCGGTATTTGGCGGGACTGGTAGATAGGACTTGTCACTGTAATGAAAATTAAAGTAAATTGACCACTAAATTGTCAGCTTTACTGTCTACTTTCCATGTGTTTTGACATTTATGGGATCCATGAAACATAAAATAACAATAATATATGTATAACTGCAAGATTCTAATTGAAAATTCAGGATTGTTTCGGGAAAGTAAGTTTCTTATAATGAACCTCTTTCATCATTTCATTTAATTGCAGCCGTTCCCATCAGATTATTAATTAAAGAGACTCTTTGTATGTGACGCCCGGGGTTATCTGTCACTGAGTAACTGGGGCTGAGAAGATCTATCTTAATTTCTTATAACCCACATACGATAACCTTCCCCCGAATATTAATTGTATAGAAATCACATTACCGGCCCAGGAATGGCAGAAACAAGGTCACAGATTTAATCAACACAACACAGAAACGTCAGAGAGAGAGAAGGGGGAGATAGAGTGGAGAGAGAGAGAGAGAGAGAGAGAGAGAGAGAGAGAAAGAGAGATATAAAGAGAGAGATAGAGAAAGAGAGAGAGAGAAAGAGAGAGAGAGAAAGAGAGATATAAAGAGAGAGATAGAGAAAGAGAGAGAGGGAGGGAGGGAGAGAGATAAAGAGAGAGATAGAGAAAGAGAGAGAGAGAAAGAGAGAGAAAGAGAGATATAAAGAGAGAGAGAGAGAGAGAGAGAGAGATATAAAGAGAGAGAGAGAGAGAGAGATAAAAAGAGAGATATAAAAAGAGAGATAGAGAAAGAGAGATATAAAGAGAGAGATAGAGAAAGAGAGAGAGAGAGCGCAAGAGGTGGGTATAGAGAGAGTGCGAAGTGAGAGTTATAGGAGAAATAGAGAGTAAGAGAGTGGGGATAAGTGAGGAGCGAGTGGGGTTGTAATAGAGAGATAGGACTCAGACGAGGGAGAAAGAGAGAGATGAAGGAGGAAAGAGACATGGAGGGGAGAGGGTGACAAGGTGGAGAGGGAGTATATATATTACTGACACCACGCTTGTGCTGTCCATTGTTTTATCTACAGTCTCTTGTCATCAATGGGCCCGTTTCCCTGTGATCACCAGATCCAGCCTGCGCACAGCGTTTCCTGAGCACTTGCATTGGGAGACGCTGGCTTTGTGTTCCGCACAATCCCTACGGTATCCAGGCTGGCGCAGTATTCAGAGCTCTGAGCGCAGCGATGGCGTATTCTGGGTGCGGTTACATGTTATAGAGCCCTGGGAAATGGGCTGATTCAGAGTTGCACTTCCACCTTTTTTTAGGTGTAAGTGTAGACCTCAGTAATACCCTGCTGAATTACAAGGGGGGGGGCAAATATACATAACGCGCTCAGCAGTATTCAGCTGCCGGGAGAGACGACCGGGATCACGGCCTCCATCAATCACAGCCTCCATCAAAGCCACACAGAGCACTCAGCAGAGCATATCACCATGGACTGCTTAACAACTGGAAGTAGGAAACTAACAACCATTCACAGCCACTCATTGAATCACAGCTACACACTGAATCACAGCTACACACTGAATCACAGCTATACACTGAATCACAGCTACACACTGAATCACAGCTACACACTGAATCATAGCTACACACTGAATCACAGCTACACACTGAATCACAGCTACACACTGAATCACAGCTACACACTGAATCACAGCTACACACTGAATCACAGCTACACACTGAATCACAGCTACACACTGAATCACAGCTACACACTGAATCACAGCTACACACTGAATCACAGCTACACACTGAATCACAGCTACACACTGAATCACAGCTACACACTGAATCACAGCTACACACTGAATCACAGCTACACACTGAATCACAGCTACACACTGAATCACAGCTACACACTGAATCACAGCTACACACTGAATCACAGCTACACACTGAATCACAGCTACACACTGAATCACAGCTACACACTGAATCACAGCTACACACTGAATCACAGCTACACACTGAATCACAGCTACACACTGAATCACAGCTACACACTGAATCACAGCTACACACTGAATCACAGCTACACACTGAATCACAGCTACACACTGAATCACAGCTACACACTGAATCACAGCTACACACTGAATCACAGCTACACACTGAATCACAGCTACACACTGAATCACAGCTACACACTGAATCACAGCTACACACTGAATCACAGCTACACACTGAATCACAGCTACACACTGAATCACAGCTACACACTGAATCACAGCTACACACTGAATCACAGCTACACACTGAATCACAGCTACACACTGAATCACAGCTACACACTGAATCACAGCTACACACTGAATCACAGCTACACACTGAATCACAGCTACACACTGAATCACAGCTACACACTGAATCACAGCTACACACTGAATCACAGCTACACACTGAATCACAGCTACACACTGAATCACAGCTACACACTGAATCACAGCTACACACTGAATCACAGCTACACACTGAATCACAGCTACACACTGAATCACAGCTACACACTGAATCACAGCTACACACTGAATCACAGCTACACACTGAATCACAGCTACACACTGAATCACAGCTACACACTGAATCACAGCTACACACTGAATCACAGCTACACACTGAATCACAGCTACACACTGAATCACAGCTACACACTGAATCACAGCTACACACTGAATCACAGCTACACACTGAATCACAGCTACACACTGAATCACAGCTACACACTGAATCACAGCTACACACTGAATCACAGCTACACACTGAATCACAGCTACACACTGAATCACAGCTACACACTGAATCACAGCTACACACTGAATCACAGCTACACACTGAATCACAGCTACACACTGAATCACAGCTACACACTGAATCACAGCTACACACTGAATCACAGCTACACACTGAATCACAGCTACACACTGAATCACAGCTACACACTGAATCACAGCTACACACTGAATCACAGCTACACACTGAATCACAGCTACACACTGAATCACAGCTACACACTGAATCACAGCTACACACTGAATCACAGCTACACACTGAATCACAGCTACACACTGAATCACAGCTACACACTGAATCACAGCTACACACTGAATCACAGCTACACACTGAATCACAGCTACACACTGAATCACAGCTACACACTGAATCACAGCTACACACTGAATCACAGCTACACACTGAATCACAGCTACACACTGAATCACAGCTACACACTGAATCACAGCTACACACTGAATCACAGCTACACACTGAATCACAGCTACACACTGAATCACAGCTACACACTGAATCACAGCTACACACTGAATCACAGCTACACACTGAATCACAGCTACACACTGAATCACAGCTACACACTGAATCACAGCTACACACTGAATCACAGCTACACACTGAATCACAGCTACACACTGAATCACAGCTACACACTGAATCACAGCTACACACTGAATCACAGCTACACACTGAATCACAGCTACACACTGAATCACAGCTACACACTGAATCACAGCTACACACTGAATCACAGCTACACACTGAATCACAGCTACACACTGAATCACAGCTACACACTGAATCACAGCTACACACTGAATCACAGCTACACACTGAATCACAGCTACACACTGAATCACAGCTACACACTGAATCACAGCTACACACTGAATCACAGCTACACACTGAATCACAGCTACACACTGAATCACAGCTACACACTGAATCACAGCTACACACTGAATCACAGCTACACACTGAATCACAGCTACACACTGAATCACAGCTACACACTGAATCACAGCTACACACTGAATCACAGCTACACACTGAATCACAGCTACACACTGAATCACAGCTACACACTGAATCACAGCTACACACTGAATCACAGCTACACACTGAATCACAGCTACACACTGAATCACAGCTACACACTGAATCACAGCTACACACTGAATCACAGCTACACACTGAATCACAGCTACACACTGAATCACAGCTACACACTGAATCACAGCTACACACTGAATCACAGCTACACACTGAATCACAGCTACACACTGAATCACAGCTACACACTGAATCACAGCTACACACTGAATCACAGCTACACACTGAATCACAGCTACACACTGAATCACAGCTACACACTGAATCACAGCTACACACTGAATCACAGCTACACACTGAATCACAGCTACACACTGAATCACAGCTACACACTGAATCACAGCTACACACTGAATCACAGCTACACACTGAATCACAGCTACACACTGAATCACAGCTACACACTGAATCACAGCTACACACTGAATCACAGCTACACACTGAATCACAGCTACACACTGAATCACAGCTACACACTGAATCACAGCTACACACTGAATCACAGCTACACACTGAATCACAGCTACACACTGAATCACAGCTACACACTGAATCACAGCTACACACTGAATCACAGCTACACACTGAATCACAGCTACACACTGAATCACAGCTACACACTGAATCACAGCTACACACTGAATCACAGCTACACACTGAATCACAGCTACACACTGAATCACAGCTACACACTGAATCACAGCTACACACTGAATCACAGCTACACACTGAATCACAGCTACACACTGAATCACAGCTACACACTGAATCACAGCTACACACTGAATCACAGCTACACACTGAATCACAGCTACACACTGAATCACAGCTACACACTGAATCACAGCTACACACTGAATCACAGCTACACACTGAATCACAGCTACACACTGAATCACAGCTACACACTGAATCACAGCTACACACTGAATCACAGCTACACACTGAATCACAGCTACACACTGAATCACAGCTACACACTGAATCACAGCTACACACTGAATCACAGCTACACACTGAATCACAGCTACACACTGAATCACAGCTACACACTGAATCACAGCTACACACTGAATCACAGCTACACACTGAATCACAGCTACACACTGAATCACAGCTACACACTGAATCACAGCTACACACTGAATCACAGCTACACACTGAATCACAGCTACACACTGAATCACAGCTACACACTGAATCACAGCTACACACTGAATCACAGCTACACACTGAATCACAGCTACACACTGAATCACAGCTACACACTGAATCACAGCTACACACTGAATCACAGCTACACACTGAATCACAGCTACACACTGAATCACAGCTACACACTGAATCACAGCTACACACTGAATCACAGCTACACACTGAATCACAGCTACACACTGAATCACAGCTACACACTGAATCACAGCTACACACTGAATCACAGCTACACACTGAATCACAGCTACACACTGAATCACAGCTACACACTGAATCACAGCTACACACTGAATCACAGCTACACACTGAATCACAGCTACACACTGAATCACAGCTACACACTGAATCACAGCTACACACTGAATCACAGCTACACACTGAATCACAGCTACACACTGAATCACAGCTACACACTGAATCACAGCTACACACTGAATCACAGCTACACACTGAATCACAGCTACACACTGAATCACAGCTACACACTGAATCACAGCTACACACTGAATCACAGCTACACACTGAATCACAGCTACACACTGAATCACAGCTACACACTGAATCACAGCTACACACTGAATCACAGCTACACACTGAATCACAGCTACACACTGAATCACAGCTACACACTGAATCACAGCTACACACTGAATCACAGCTACACACTGAATCACAGCTACACACTGAATCACAGCTACACACTGAATCACAGCTACACACTGAATCACAGCTACACACTGAATCACAGCTACACACTGAATCACAGCTACACACTGAATCACAGCTACACACTGAATCACAGCTACACACTGAATCACAGCTACACACTGAATCACAGCTACACACTGAATCACAGCTACACACTGAATCACAGCTACACACTGAATCACAGCTACACACTGAATCACAGCTACACACTGAATCACAGCTACACACTGAATCACAGCTACACACTGAATCACAGCTACACACTGAATCACAGCTACACACTGAATCACAGCTACACACTGAATCACAGCTACACACTGAATCACAGCTACACACTGAATCACAGCTACACACTGAATCACAGCTACACACTGAATCACAGCTACACACTGAATCACAGCTACACACTGAATCACAGCTACACACTGAATCACAGCTACACACTGAATCACAGCTACACACTGAATCACAGCTACACACTGAATCACAGCTACACACTGAATCACAGCTACACACTGAATCACAGCTACACACTGAATCACAGCTACACACTGAATCACAGCTACACACTGAATCACAGCTACACACTGAATCACAGCTACACACTGAATCACAGCTACACACTGAATCACAGCTACACACTGAATCACAGCTACACACTGAATCACAGCTACACACTGAATCACAGCTACACACTGAATCACAGCTACACACTGAATCACAGCTACACACTGAATCACAGCTACACACTGAATCACAGCTACACACTGAATCACAGCTACACACTGAATCACAGCTACACACTGAATCACAGCTACACACTGAATCACAGCTACACACTGAATCACAGCTACACACTGAATCACAGCTACACACTGAATCACAGCTACACACTGAATCACAGCTACACACTGAATCACAGCTACACACTGAATCACAGCTACACACTGAATCACAGCTACACACTGAATCACAGCTACACACTGAATCACAGCTACACACTGAATCACAGCTACACACTGAATCACAGCTACACACTGAATCACAGCTACACACTGAATCACAGCTACACACTGAATCACAGCTACACACTGAATCACAGCTACACACTGAATCACAGCTACACACTGAATCACAGCTACACACTGAATCACAGCTACACACTGAATCACAGCTACACACTGAATCACAGCTACACACTGAATCACAGCTACACACTGAATCACAGCTACACACTGAATCACAGCTACACACTGAATCACAGCTACACACTGAATCACAGCTACACACTGAATCACAGCTACACACTGAATCACAGCTACACACTGAATCACAGCTACACACTGAATCACAGCTACACACTGAATCACAGCTACACACTGAATCACAGCTACACACTGAATCACAGCTACACACTGAATCACAGCTACACACTGAATCACAGCTACACACTGAATCACAGCTACACACTGAATCACAGCTACACACTGAATCACAGCTACACACTGAATCACAGCTACACACTGAATCACAGCTACACACTGAATCACAGCTACACACTGAATCACAGCTACACACTGAATCACAGCTACACACTGAATCACAGCTACACACTGAATCACAGCTACACACTGAATCACAGCTACACACTGAATCACAGCTACACACTGAATCACAGCTACACACTGAATCACAGCTACACACTGAATCACAGCTACACACTGAATCACAGCTACACACTGAATCACAGCTACACACTGAATCACAGCTACACACTGAATCACAGCTACACACTGAATCACAGCTACACACTGAATCACAGCTACACACTGAATCACAGCTACACACTGAATCACAGCTACACACTGAATCACAGCTACACACTGAATCACAGCTACACACTGAATCACAGCTACACACTGAATCACAGCTACACACTGAATCACAGCTACACACTGAATCACAGCTTTATACAGGGACGGAGTATATAATAAGGTTTATACAGGGACAGAGTATATAATAAGGTTTATACAGGGACGGAGTATATAATAAGGATTATACAGTGACAGAGTATATAGTAAGGTTTATACAGGGACAGTGACAGAGTATATAATAAGGATTATACAGGGACAGAGTATATAATAAGGATTATACAGGAACAGAGTATATAATAAGGTTTATACAGGGACGGAGTATATATTAAGGTTTATACAGGGACAGAGTATATAATAAGGTTTATACAGGGACGGAGTATATATTAAGGTTTATACAGGGACGGAGTATATAATAAGGTTTATACAGGGACAGAGTATATAATAAGGTTTATACAGGGACAGAGTATATAATAAGGATTATACAGGGACAGAGTATATAATAAGGATTATACAGGGCAGTGGCGCACCCAGGGGGGGGTTCTGGTTGCCCAGAAACCCCCCAAATTAAAAAATTTAAAAAAATATTGAAAAATGAGCACAAAAAGGAGAAAATTCGAAAAGGGGCATGGCTTCGCGGGTACCGCGAAAGGGGCGTGGCTTAGCGGCAATGTGATCTGGACTGACAAGGAGGAAGATGGTCCTGGCCTGTGCTGCATTAGGAAAGCAGGTGGGAATGGTGAATGGGTCACTACAAATACAACAGTGCTTATGCACTGACACTGGCTCTGTACATTGTGTAATGTGCTTTTGCTCTGCTATACTAATACTCTGTATTGTATACTGCTATTACCATTAGATCTGTTCCTTCAATATGAAACTACTATTTTACTGTGTGAAAGAAGTAACTTATAAATCACCTATAAAAGAAATATCAGAACAGGACTTGTTACAGCAACTAACCAAAGCAATTACTTAATGTAGAATTTTTATTATTTGAAAAGCTATATTATAACGTCCTGCTTTCACAGAGAACCTCACTGGACGTCTTACATGTCCTGGCAGTCAGATAGTACGACCATATTATCAGTATTGTCATTTTACATATGTTTTATATTTTAACAGTGCATCATATTAAGTAGCTCTTCACAATTTTACACACATCAACCTCTGCCGCATTACAGTCTAATTCCCTAACAAACAAGCACGCATACACACATATACACACATATACCCGCTAGGGGTAAGAGATTGGGCAGGGCGCGGAGGAGCTTATTTGCCACGTTTTCGGGCTCCAAAACGTTTGCAGCTATGATAATATACCCCACATGTATTACACGCAGATCCTTCAGCTTAGATAACATAAAGCATAGGAGATATATAGATTGTAAGGAGTTAGTTCGCTTACCATGCAGAGTACAGGCGAAGATCGTTGTTTTGAACTCACAAAGGAGGCTTTTCCCGGGGCGGATAGTTCATTCATCAAGTATGGATGTCTGTCATATGCGCTGTGCCGGCAAGTATGGTCGGGGGTGCCTCCTGCAGGGACAGCGTGTAGAGGGTTGTGCCGCCTAGGATATGTGCCGGGCGTCCAAACCCTCTGTGGAGAGCTCCCCGTATTAGGGGAGACTGTAATCTCCAAATGGATCCGGTATAGTTGTAAGAGGAAGACGTCTCAGGTGAGTATAACAGAAGTGTTTTGTGAAGTAGCAATTTCAGGATCCGTAAGTTTAGAAAAAGCGCCAGAGAGCCTTCTCAATAAATTAAGTAGCGGAGATAGCAAGAGCCTCTATGCGTTTCTCTACAAATGTCCTTTCTTCAGGAGGTAGATAGAGAACAGGAGGTTTGGTTTCCTGTTTAAGGTGTTGGTAATTGCTACAGGTGTATGGTTAACCCCTTCAGGTCCAGTGGTAATATATAAAGCAGAATAGCTCCACATTCCAAATGTAATTAGCAGCAAACGGTACATAGAATCATTTAATTAACACAGACATATGTCAGTAAATAGATCTCATAAATTAAAACTACAAATATATAGCAATGAATAACATAAAATATGATAAAGATGATAAGAAAACTCATAAAGATAGAAATAAATAAATAATCAATCATGAGATATATTAATTATTAGAAATGTAATGAATATATAGTTATTCATATTGAGGTAAAAAATAACAGAATACATAATTACAAATCAATAAAAAAAATGTAATAAAAAAAAAAATATTGTTTGAATTAAAATAAAATAAAATAAATTAATGAAAAATTGAGTAGATAAATATGAATAGATAAACGGAAATAATAAATAATGTAACTACACTCAATATACTGAATAAAACAAAAAAGGGAGAAAGAGAATATACTAAATCAGTAGCACTATCCATTACCCACATGATGGCAATGTCACTGCCAAGTACCAGGTTGGTTTAACGCCAGCTAGGTGAAATGATTCAGTTCAATAGATTCATTAAGGCCTAAGGGGCATATTGTATTCAATCTGAAGATCCAGTATGCCTCCCTTTGACAAAAACGGACATACTGGTCTCCACCTCTTGGGGTTCGATTAATAACTTCAATACCCCTCACAGATATAAATTCAAGCTTGCCATCATGTTGGTCATTCATGTGTCTAGAGACAGAGGGCCTTCTATTGTTTTTCTGAATGTTTCTGCGGTGTTCCTCAAATTTGATGTGGAGCTGCCTCGTGGTCCGCCCTATATACTGCATCCCACAGATACAGGAAAAATTGGTAGACCACGAAGCAGCTCCAACAATTAATACAATTAAGAATGGGGAAAGATTCCTCTTTATTGGATGAGTAGAATTGTGTTTCTCTGTTTTTACCAAATTGACACATACCACATCTGGATTGTGCACAGGTATAGAACCCTTTTGGTTTCTCTGGAAGCCATGTGGAGATAGTGTTACTATTCTGTGATGCCTTAAAATGGCTCTGGACCAGCCGGTCTTTGAGATTTCTTGCTTTTTTGAAAATGATACGTGGAGGTTTGGCTAAGAAAGGGCACAAAGAGTTATCAAGGCTCAAATATTAAAACATTTTTGTAATATTCTCTTGATCTCCCCCGCATTAGAATTAAATTGGGTCAGAAAGAAAAGTTCCTCTGAAAAATTGGGATCTGTATCTTTTGCCTTTTCTACAAGGAGATCAGATCGCTCTCTATCTAATGCATCCTTGATGGCCAGGTTGATCCCTCCAGGGGATACCCTTGCATGAGAAAGACTGACCAAGAAAAGTTTCTAGGTCAGAACAGTTGCGCCGCAAGCAGATAAACTGGAGGTCGTCTATGTAACAGCCAAAGTAGACCAGGTTCGCTCAAATGGACCATCCCAGATGTAGTGATCCTCTAGGAGGCCCATATACAAGTTGGCATAACTTGGAGCGAACCTGGTCCTCATCGCCGCCCCAAGACGTTGCCTGTAACAACAACCATCAAACGAAAAATAATTGTGCTCTAAAATAAATAAAATACTATCAAGGATAAATTGTTGAAGTGAGGGGGAGTGAGTGGACGAGTGCTTGAGATGATGTGCTATAGCTAGAGTGCCTTTGTCATGTGGAATGTTTGTTTACAGGCTCTCCACATCGCATGTGAGGAGCCTGTATCCCTTTCGCCATTTGATATTTGAATATTATGTAGAAAAGCTCTTGTGTCTTTGATGTGAGATTTTAGCTGGACTACTAGTGGTTGGAGGTAACAATCAATAAGATGGGAAAGTGGGGATGTGAGTGACCCAACATCAGAAATAATAGGACGGCCAGGGGGTGAGGAAAGGGACTTTGGGAGGTGATAAAAAGTGGGGTTTATTGGATGTCTATTACACAAAAAGTCATATGTCTCCTTAAAAATAATGCCTTTAGCTTTAGCTCTATTTATGAGTCTTTCAAAGTCTATTAGGTATTCCCTGGCGGGGTTCAACTTCAGAACCTCATAGAATGCATTTTTTTTTTTTTTTTCAAATAGATTTTATTGGAAGATTCAAAAGGACATATAATCGACAGTTTGCATAACATTCTGTAACATAATACAGAGGCATGGTATGCATATGTCCAAAACACGTTGCAAATAGACATCTAATAACTTCCACCATTTTTGTTATTTTTTAAAAAAAAATTATTACACATTTAAATGTAATAAAACAAGGAAAGTTAAAGGAGAGATAGTACGGGTGGCTAACCGTCAAGAAAAAGGACATGAAGAAAAAGGATAGTGAAAGAGAGAAGAAAAAAAAAGGGGAGAGAGGAAAAAGGAAGAACCAGGTTAGGCTCTTTCAAGTTCAGCTGTAAAAAATAGGAAGAGAAGCTCCAAAATGAGATGTCCAAGGCTCCCATACTTTATTAAAGGATAATGCTTTGTCATGCAAAATATGTCATAAATTCCATTTTGTATATGTACCATATTTTATCAATCACAGTCTGCAATGTAGGAACCCTTGATTGGCGCCATAATGATGCTATCAGACAAGTAACTGCAGACGTAACATGAAGAATTAACTTGTTTTGACATTTCGTCCCTCCCGGCACCCCTAGCGGAAGTAAGAAATATTGCGGAAGAAAGGGAATATTAATTTGGAGTAATATAGATATAAACTCATGTATTTTAATCCAGAGTGCTCTGATCTTGGGGCACGTCCACCAGACATGAATATATGTCCCGGTGTCCACGCCACACCTCCAACAAGTGTCTGAAACTGGAAAAGAAAACTTAGCTAGCCGGGCAGGGAAGAATGCATTATTTTTAAGCTGTCTATTGGCTTCACTAACGTAGTCAGATCTATTAAGCACAATGATTGCCCCGCCCTTATCGGCGGGTTTGATAATTATTCGGTCGTCATCTGTTAGTGTTTTTATGGCCTGTCTTTCATCGCTATTAAGGTTATCTCTGAATGGTTTGTCATCTGTTTTCCGACACAAGACTCTGAGGTCCCTTAGAGTGGCCTGATAAAACGTTTCAATATGGTCTTTCTTGTACTGTAAAGGGTAAAATTCGGACCCTTTTTGGGTATAATAACAGTATTTAGAGTAACCGGGTCATCCACAGTACCTCCCTCTGACTTCAGCTCAATCAGATCACGTAATGCCTGTAATTCCTGAGGGTCACCAGAGAATGGGTCTAGGTGTTTTGACTGATATTTTTGGGGTTTTATAGTGAAATACTTTTTTCAGCACACACCTCTCACAAATTTATTAAGATCCACAAATAGGGAGAGTAGGTTAGGTTTGACTGATGGAGCAAACTTAAGGCCTTTCATAAGTAATGACTCTTCTTTGGGACTGAGGATTCTATTTTTATTACCTTCTATGTGGTTTTGTTGTTCCCTGACTTTTTTCCTCCCTGTTCCTCCTCTGCATCCCCTTCCTCTGAGCCTTGTCTCCTTTTGGGGGAGTCCAACTGAAGGAGACGGTACCTGTTGGACAGGGGAAGCAGGGGGGAGGTGGGAGTAGGTGGGGAAGGCCTAAAAAATAAAGAAGAAAAGGTAAGGGGGGTCTTCGTTGCTAGTGGATAGAGATCCTGCATATGACAATTTCTCTGCTTCTTTAAATTCTGTTATTATGGGGTTGATTAGTACTTCTGCGACCTCAGTTATCGCTTCTCTTTTCTTAGTTGATATTGTTTTAGTTGTTGAATTATCTACATTAATTGCGTTGTCAGGTCTCTCCCTCGGTCTCTGTTTATCTTTGGGCTGGGTCTTTTTATCGTTATTGAAATGATTACATTTTCTATAGTAATTCTTTTTCTTAGAGAACTTGCGATTGTATGTTCTCACTTGTTCATTTTTATAGTCATACTGATCGATTTCTAGTTTTTCTTTCTTAATACCAATACAGGGACAGTGAGTGAGTATATAAGACGGTATATACAGGGAGTGAGTATATAAGAGGGTATATACAGTGAGTGAGTATATAAGAGGGTATATACAGTGAGTGTGTATATAAGAGGGTATACACATAGACAGTGAGTGAGTGCATAATAAGGATCACACGGTCGGTCTGATTATTGGATTGTGTGGGTTGAAGTTAAGGTCAGTGGGAAATGAAGTTCTGGTGATGAACGCTGATAGATCCGGTGTCTGTCACAGCAGGTAATAAAGGGCGACTGCTTCTGGTCATCCATCTGATTAAGTGGGTCAGAATGACACTGCTCAGTACAGTACATTCTTCTCCATCTGTGTGATGCGCTGGTACAAAGCTAATAGTGGCTGAAGGGCTGACATTGTGATATGCGTGTAACAGGTTCCTCTCCTCCTCAGACCTCTTACTATTACACTGTTATTTATTACATCAGATGACACCAGTCATACGTGTCCATTGTCACATGCTCCACAAGCTGCCAGACCGGAGGAGAGCAATGTACCAGAGAGACCTGGCATCTACTGCCCGCTGTAACTGGCATTTCACAATGCCCCCAGACACTGGAAACTCATCTACATTCTCCAAATGGACATTACTGGCTATTCCGCAACATCTTCTTCTCTTCTCCTTCTCTTCTGTTTTTCTTCTTCTTCTCTTCTGTTTTTCTTCTCCTTCTCTTCTGTTTTTCTTCTGTTCTTCACTTCTGCTCTTCTGATCTTGTTCTCTTCTTTTCTGCTCTTCTTCACTTCTGCTCTTGTTCTCTTCTTTTCTTCTATTCTTCTTCTGCTCTTTTCCTCTGCTCTTCTCTTCTGCTCTTCTACTCTTCTGCTCTTCTTCTCTTCTGCTCTTCTTCTCTTCTACTCTTATGCTCTTCTTCTCTTATGCTCTTCTTCTCTTCTGCTTTTATCTTTTATCTTCTAATTTTCTTCTCTTCTGCTCTTCTTCTTCTCTTTTCTACTGTTCTTCTTCTATTCTTCTCTTCTACTCTTCTTCTCTTCTGCTCTTCTTATCTTCTATTCTTCTGCTCTTGTCTTCTGTTTTTCTTATCTTCTATTCTTCAGCTCTTCTTCTCTTCTTTTCTTCTGCTCTTCTTCTCTTTTAACTTCTGCTATTCTCTTCCTCTCTTCTGCTCTTTTTCTCTTCTATTTTCTCTTCTCATTGTTGGATACATATTGTTGGATACACATGGTTGGATATGCATTGTTGGATACATATTGATGGATACGCATTGTTGGGTACGCATTGTTGGATACACATTGTGGGATACACATTGCATTGTTGGATACATATTGTTGGATAGGCAATGTTGGATACTCACTGTTGGATACACATTGTTGGATATGCATTGTTGGATACACATTGTTGGATACATATTGTTGGATACTCACTGTTGGATACACATTGTTGGATACACATTGTTGGATACGCTTTATTAGATACGCATTGTTCGATACGCTTTATTGGATACACATTGTTGGATACGCTTTATTGGATACACATTGTTGGATACACATTGTTCAATACGCAATGTTGGATACGCTTTATTGGATAAGCTTTGTTGGATACACATTGTTGGATACGCTTTATTGGATATGCATTGTTGGATACGCAATGTTGGATACGTATTGTTGGATACACATTGTTGGATACGCTTTATTGGATACGCATTGTTGGATACACATTGTTGGATACACATTGTTGGATAGGGTTTATTGGATGTGCATTGTTAGATACGCGATGTTGGATACACGTTGTTGGATACGCTTTATTGGATAAGCTTTGTTGGATACGAGTTGTTGGATACGCTTTATTGGATACGCATTGTTCGATATGCTTTATTGGATACGCATTGTTGGATACGCTTTATTGGATACGCATTGTTAGATACGCGATGTTGGATACACGTTGTTGAATACGCTTTATTGGATACGCATTGTTGGATACGCTTTATTGGATACGCTTTATTGGATACACATTGTTGGATATGCTTTATTGGATACGCATTGTTCGATATGCTTTATTGGATACGCATTGTTGGATACGCTTTATTGGATACGCTTTATTGGATACACATTGTTGGATATGCTTTATTGGATATGCATTGTTTGATGTGCTTTATTGGATACGCATTGTTGGATACGCTTTATTGGATACGC
>WWET01005800.1:7034-23442 GCA_011038615.1 Limnodynastes dumerilii
TGCAGGTTCAGTGCTCCATATATATCTAATGTCATGGCGTGTGACATCACATAGGTGGGGGGGCGCTGTGACATCCCGCGTCCTTCAATTTCTGATGCTGGCCCTGCTTGGGGATACCCAGGGCAGCCTTTACCTGACTGGAGCTCAGGTAGGTAACTGCGTGTAATCAACTGTGGACATGACTGTAGACTGGATCCAGGCATAAGCAGGGTTGCCGACTCTCCCGGAATGTCTGGGAGACTCCCGATATTCGGGCTGTTCTCCCAGTACCCCAGGAGAGCCGGCAAATCTCCCGCAAGTGACTCCCCGCAAGTGACTCCCCTCTGCCTAGCAACACTAGTATACTAGTATAGAGAGTTGATGTTTCCCGGCCCAAGTCTAAATAACAGTGTGATAGTAAAGCTGGTCAGTATCTGTGTGCAGTAAGCAATTCAAAGCTATATCCCTGCATGCCAAGAATACAATTAACTTGACTCCCCCTGAAATCAACATGGTTTAGTCCAGGAGTAACTTTAAGTTCTTATTTTAAGAAGATTCTTAAGTGTGAATCAGGTCCTAAATTTCAAGCTCCTTCTTAAGTCTGGATCAAGCCCTGTTACACTACAATGGGGCTATTGTATCCATTTCTAACATTAGACAAGAGCTGTTACCTTTTCCATACAATAAGAGTGTAATAAACTGTAGACTGGCATTATTGATTCCTGGTAACAGCTTGTTGATTTCTGTAATGTCCTCCAGGCAGGAAAAACCAGGCAGTGGTAATCACCAAGCTCTTGAGAAACTCTTTTAGTCCTTAGACATGATACTTAAGAAATATGCTGGCTCCGTTGTGTCAGCCTGAAGGTCTTGCAACTGCTGTACAGAGACTGTGCTAAAGGCAAGGGACCGGATTCACGGATACGATTTGCTTGCGTATTTTTAGGAGCGGATTAACTGCGCATACGTAGTAACTTTTTCCACGCAAGTTACGTAGTACATACGCACAAAAGTCTATTAGGCACGGATTTCGGAATCGCACTTAGTGACATTTGTACAGAGGGGCGCAATTATCTTAAGTACGTATGAAGTTCCGTGAAAGTGGGCGGAGGGGAGGCATTTGAATGGGCTTTTGAGGGCGTGGTTAGTAATGTACGCACGTAGATTTAAGGCTGCCCTATGGAAGCATAAGTGATCGAAAACCGGTCCGTGCGAGGAGAGTGTCATGGGTGTTTCCTTGCTATGTGCGTGCGTATATTTGTGTACTTTGGACACACACATCTGTGAATCCGGTCCAAGATCATTAATCTAGAAGGAACATGGCAGTGGAGGTTTGACCCGCTGTCTGCAGTACAATCTTATCATACCAGCTGACATGTCTAGGTGGGTGGGTGGCTAATATTACTAGTAGGGCATGGTGAAAGGTGGAACTGGCGAGTTGTGGGCCCCCCGGTGCAAAAAATATGCTTTGGCCCTGACGATATCCCAGGTAACCCGGTGGGGAGCTTCGGTGGTGCGGTGATGACGGCCCTGGGCTCTTTTATCATCATGGGCCCCAGTGCCGTTGCACCAATGGTAGTTTCGCCCCTGGGCATGGTAACAATAGATGAAACAAGACCTACATTTTGTGGGCTCCAAGTGATCAGAACATGCCCCAAAAGTCTGGATCCGGTTCAGTAGTCTTCCGCGGCCTATGTTTTGTGCCTCTGAGCAGGCACTCGGTGATGTTCCTATTATCTGTATTTTCAGGATGTCGCAGGAGTTGTGGATGTGGGCAAAATGTCAAGTTTTATCCTCGTTACGTATGCCCTTTGGTATTGCGGCCCCTCTACCTGTCCTTAAAAAAGGTGAGTTTACTGGCGGATCTACTATGAAACTTAAGCTGCAGGCCCCTTATCCCTGAGAGGCCCTGAAACAACTTTATTTTAGTCTTTTTTTTTTTTAATGAGTGCATTTTTCAACAAAATCGATGGAGTTTTTTTTTAGTGTGTGCTATTAAAATAAGGATATTTTAGTGATATCATAAGGCAATGGGTTGAAGTACTTAATATTGACCTTAGAATATACTGTTCACAGGGGGGTTTTCTGAGTACTAAGAAACCCCCCTGATCAGTGTTAACAGGCAGACAGTCCCTCTACAGCTCTGACCAGAGGATGTCTATTAAGATCCAGCCGGGTGCAGAAGAGAGAGCTGATGTCAGTGTCGCTGTGTACATTGAAGAAGATAACAGAGATTACACAGACCTTGTTGGATGTTGCCCTATATTTTCTGGTTGCGAAGGTGCCCCCATGACAGTTTAAAACTTTAGGGCTCCAAAAATGTAGGTCCTCCAAGGCTGAGTTAGGCTGTCTGGTCTCTAGGTGTGAGTGTGGGTCCCCGTTGCGACCTGCCCTATATAAAGGGTCGTTCGCATGCAGCCATTTCCAAACTGGCTGGGATATCGATTGCTTATGCCTTGATGAGGCATAGCAATCGATCCCCGGAGCACCGAACACGGTCCTCCAAAAGCTAAGTAAGTATTCTATCCCCAACCCACTCCCTAACCCTAATCCTAAATGTCCCGTCTGCAACCTAATCCTAAATCTTCCCCCACCCCGCTTCCGAAAGTGGGACTGCAGCTTTCGGCCGTCCCTACTTCGTAATGCAACCTTCTCAGTGGGGACAATGCTTTCAGTGGGCACATGAAATGGGTTCCCGTGATCACAAAGCAATGTCTGCTGCTATTAAAACAAGGGCTGGTATACCTTTAAAAATCAGTGGCTTAGAAAAAAGTTTGGAGCTGTAATCAACGAAATCTGTCCGAACTTTTAAAACTATTACTAGTATATGCAGCAAATTTATCAGAATAGACATACAAATTAATATCTCAGATTTTCCCTCTACAGAAAACAATTTATTCTAATAACAACACTTAATTGTTGTGCTTGCCTATTTTAGCTCATTAAAAGCCATATATTTAACCGTAGCGCTGCTCAGTTTAAGATATACGAGTGTATTTAAATGTGTTTCTTAAACAGAGCAGAGCGAAGCTTAAATATATGGCTTTTAATGAGCTAAATTTGTGTTTACTCTGCTCCATAATTAGGTGTGAGCACAAATTAAGAAAAATTATTAAAATAAATTGTTTTTATACAAAGAAAATCTCAGACTTTATGTTTTGATAAGTTTGTAGTATATTATAATAAGAGTGTTTAAGAAAAAGCTGCACTTCAGATTTTTCCTAGTCCACACTATCAGGTGCAGAAGTCTGTATCATGGGACCGTAAACACAGACATGCGTATTTTTAGGTATGTTTTGACAGCGCATGCGTAGTAACTTTATTTATGTAGGTTACGTTGAATATACGCACGTATGTGCTTTAGGCACAGACATGTGAATCGCACTTGGGGACATACGTACGGATGGGCGGCGTAGAAATACGTGCTTGAAAATTTGCATGAAAGTGGGTGGGGGGAAGGCATTTAAATGAACGCTTGAGGGCGCGGCTATACGGAAATGCACGCACGGAATACATTTACGCCCGTAAGTACACACTTAAAGATCAAAGTGGTCTATGGAGGTGTAAGTCTACGACTTCACGGCCGGGAGAGGAAAGTCGTGGGTGTCGCCTTGCTACGAGCGTGCCTAAAATGGCGTGCTTTTAAAAAATGGATCTGTGAATACGGCCCATAGTTGTGGACTCCCCCAGGAATGTTTCATGAGAATTCCTAAATGTGGGCATAACTCCCCAGTATCCCGGAAGAGTCAGCGGTCCGTCCGTCTAGCCCTATTTCAACAATGATATAGCCACCAGCTGAAAGGCGGCTTGTATGTTGCCAAAATGCCCAGCACATAGAAAAGTCCCTATCTTGACTCGTTTCCCAACAGTGTCAGGCTGCGGCGTTGGGCTCAAGTTAGGGTTAGGCTTCAAGAAGGAAGGGTAAGTGTTAGGATGAAGGACATGAGTGGTTAGGGCTAAAAAAAAAATGTTAGGTTAGGGTTAAAGCTGAAGGGGAAGGTTAGGCTTAGGCTGCAGGAAATGGAGGTTTGGGGTTAGGGGAGGGTTAAGAGTAGGGCTGGGAGCCGGATTATCCACAAGTCAACCTAGGCACCCGCTTAGGGCCTGTCGGGCCTCAGGGGCCCAGGATCTTACATTGTTAAGCACCCTTGCAGCCTTAATAAACGAGAGCTGTCATTTCCAACATGCAGGATCCCTTGAGGAGTCCCAAACTGGTATCTTGCATGAGTTTTAAATCCATCTCTGGCTGGGATGCAAGTGCTTACCTGCCAGCAGAGAAATCTTCGTGACTCTGGGAGTCACATGACCGCCGCTGTTGAAAATGGAGACTGCCGACAACTTCTGTCACAAAACATACCGTCGCACAGGCCAACCACACCCAAAATTGTGGTTATGTTTGGTGCAGGTACTTCAGTGACAGTGCTAATTAACTGCCCTCCCACCCACTGCACAAATGCAAGCAGCCATGCGGTGACTTGCGTATCACGGTAAAAGCATGTGCATTTTTATCTGCTTTACGCACACTGCAAAGAAACGCAGAGATACGATACACAATTGGGCCTATGTTACAGTCTTGTTTACACCTCTGTGATCTTCTCTCTTAGGGCTTGATTCAGAGATTGAAAATAAGAACTTAAAGTTACACCTGGGCTAAACCATGTTGATTTCAGGGGAGTCAAATTTCATTTGTTGCAACAGTATTATAGTTAAAAGGTGATGTTTCCCAGCTCAAGTCTAATTAGCAGTTTAAAAGTGAAGCTGATCAGGTATCTGTGTGCAATAAGTAAAAGCAAAGCATTCTCCCTGCATGGATAGAATAAAATTAACTTGACTCCCCCTGAAATCAACATGGTTTTGCCCAGGTGTAACTTTAAGTTCTTTTTTTTTCAGCCTCTGAATCAGGCCCTTAATCACACAGGCAGCGTTGGCGATCACCTATCTCATGTCTGTACCATTCATAAGCAAGTTAGTAGGAATTAGACCAGCATAGAATGACACCAGATCACAGGAGCCTTCTGGAATATGATTGAGCTAAACAATCAATAATCTTTTGGTTTATATTTTATAATAGTAAGCTGATGCTTTTAGTCTTGGAGCAGTTTTTTTAGGCTGTATTCTTTTCCTCCCGTGTATGTGTATTTTGGAGTTCTGTTTATACTCTTATGCTGCTTATGTTGCTATAGCTGCTGGGAAGGAAGAGTCATGTGACTCCGTCTCCATGCTGCCCAAAGTGAATGCTCCCTACAAGCCGGATAACCCTGCAAAGTCGTCACGCACCCACCAGGAACTGCACCGGGAGCTGCTAGTCACATATAAGAAGTATGTATGAATGTGTGGCTAGCGTCTAGTTACGCTGTCCATGGAACTTAAAGTGGCCTCGGAAAAAAAAATCTGCAAGAGGCCATGTGTGGGCGGGATCAACTATTGGTGGGGTCCAAAAAATATGTAAACTGAATAAGTACAGAATAAAGAACGTGCTGACCAGTATTTCACATTCCTATCAAGAGATTTATAGTGACCTCTATATAATGCAGGTAGTCACTGCCACCCCAGTGACCACCCCAGTGAAACATACAGCATCCTAGTGACCACCAGACAATACATACAACATACTAATGATCTCCATTCTATACAGACATCATTTTAGAAACCATCACCTATGACAATCAACATCCTAGTTTTATTCTAATAAAACAAGGGCTGCTGAGTGGCCTTCAGAAAGAAATACCTTAGTTACATGTTAAACCTCAAATTCTAATGTTCTTATAGTGGCTAAATTATTTTGTGTTTGCATATCTATATGAACAGCCCAAAACTGAAGACATCACAATAATGTGAAGTGCAAATACGGTAATCTTCCATCTAGTTATATTGCAAAAATAAAGATACTTAATAGTTTGTTACTGGCTGGCGTTGGCTTTGGAGTAATATGTTTTCTTCTTCTTCCCATCCTTGTAATTCTCCTTCTCCTTCTCCTATTTCTTCTCCTTCTCCTTCTTCTCCCTCTCATTCTTCTCTGCTTCTCCTCTTTTTCCTTCTCCTCTCATCTTCTCCTTCTTCTCCCTCTCATTCTTCTCTGCTTCTCCTCTTTTTTCTTCTCATCCCCCTTCTCCTTCTCCTCTCTCATCTCCTTTTTCTTATTCTTTTCCTTCTGCTTCTCCTCTTTTTTCTTCTCATCCCCCTTCTCCTTCTCCTCTCTCATCTCCTTTTTCTTATTCTTTTCCTTCTGCTTCTCCTCTTTTTTCTTCTCATCCCCCTTCTCCTTCTCCTCTCTCATCTCCTTTTTCTTATTCTTTTCCTTCTGCTTCTCCTCTTTTTTCTTCTCATCCCCCTTCTCCTTCTCCTCTCTCATCTCCTTTTTCTTATTCTTTTCCTTCTGCTTCTCCTCTTTTTTCTTCTCATCCCCCTTCTCCTTCTCCTCTCTCATCTCCTTTTTCTTATTCTTTTCCTTCTGCTTCTCCTCTTTTTTCTTCTCATCCCCCTTCTCCTTCTCCTCTCTCATCTCCTTTTTCTTATTCTTTTCCTTCTGCTTCTCCTCTTTTTTCTTCTCATCCCCCTTCTCCTTCTCCTCTCTCATCTCCTTTTTCTTATTCTTTTCCTTCTGCTTCTCCTCTTTTTTCTTCTCATCCCCCTTCTCCTTCTCCTCTCTCATCTCCTTTTTCTTATTCTTTTCCTTCTGCTTCTCCTCTTTTTTCTTCTCATCCCCCTTCTCCTTCTCCTCTCTCATCTCCTTTTTCTTATTCTTTTCCTTCTGCTTCTCCTCTTTTTTCTTCTCATCCCCCTTCTCCTTCTCCTCTCTCATCTCCTTTTTCTTATTCTTTTCCTTCTGCTTCTCCTCTTTTTTCTTCTCATCCCCCTTCTCCTTCTCCTCTCTCATCTGATAGGGCAAGTCTATGGAGGTGGAAGTTTAGGTCCGGCCGGGGTTTGCGAGGGGAGTGACTGTTTATTCTGGTGGGTGTAACCTGTTCCGACCTGCCACTTAGATGCGTATATTTGCGTCCTGATCGCCGACGGATCTCTGAATCAGGCCCTTAATCACACAGGCAGCGTTGGCAATCACCTATCTCATGTCTATACCATTCATATGCAAGTTAGTAGGAATTAGACCAGCATAGAATGATACCAGATCACAGGAGCCTTCTGGAATATGATTACGCTAAACAATCAATAATCTTTTGGTTTATATTTTATATTAGTAAGCTGATGCTTTTAGTCTTGGAGCAGTTTTTTTAGGCTGTATTCTTTTCCTCCCGTGCATGTGTATTTTGGAGTTCTGTTTATACTCTTATGCTGCTTATGTTGCTATAGCTGCTGGGAAGGAAGAGTCATGTGACTCCGTCTCCATGCTGCCCAAAGTGAACGCTCCCTACAAGCCGGATAACCCTGCAAAGTCGTCACGCACCCACCAGGAACTGCACCGGGAGCTGCTAGTCACATATAAGAAGTATGTATGAATGTGTGGCTAGGGTCCATTATGCTGTCCAGGGAACTTAAAGTGGCCTCGGAAAAAAAAAATCTGCAAGAGGCCATGTGTGGGTGGGATCAACTATTGGTGGGGTCCAAAAAATATGTAAACTGAATAAGTACAGAATAAAGAACCTGCTGACCAGTATTTCACATTCCTATCAAGAGATTTATAGTGACCTCTATATAATGCAGGTAGTCACTGCCACCCCAGTGACCACCACCCGAAACATACAGCATCCTAGTGACCACCACCCAATACATATAGAATCCTAGTGACCACCACTCAATACATACAGCATCCTAGTGACCACCAGCCAATACATACAGCATCCTAGTGACTACCACCCAATACATACAGAATCTTAGTGACCACCACTCAATGCATACAGAATCCTAGTGACCACCAGCCAATACATACAGCATCCTAGTGTCTACCACCCAATACATACAGAATCCTAGTGACCACCAGCCAATACATACAACATCCTAAAGATCTCCATTCTATACAGACATCATTTTAGCAACCACCACCCATGACAGTCAACATCCTAGGTTTCTTCAAATAAAGGAGCTGCTGAGTGGCCTCCAGATGCACCGGCCTCCCGGGAAAATTCCCTGTAAGTCCTATGGCCAATCTGCCCCTGATGCTGTCGGTTACACCCTTGCATAAGCCTATTATTATATCCTCTTCTCCTTGCAGAGGCCTCGCTTTGCACAGTAAGCCTGAGCTTCTGCGCGTTATGGAGAAGAGAAGGTTCCAGTGGCAGGAATCCCAGAACACGAAAACGTCCCACTGTCCTTTACAGCAGGAACTGCAGAAGTGGCAGCTTCGAAGAGAAGAGGTATCCGCCCCTTGTCAGTGATGCACAATGTATATCCTTCTTGGTAACTAACACAAACTGGTGTTCCAGAAGTAATGCACACAATCTTCTGCTGACATGCAAAGCTCTCCTTATGTGTCACACTACTGGACAATGGGCCAGATTGGACTTTGCACAATTCAGAAATGCGTCCGTCCGCTGCTTGCGTGTGTTTGGAAAGTGGTTTCACGTTGAGCATGCACACACACTAACCAATTAGAACGCATTGCGATTCATCCAGGCTTAAGAGAGATGTCACTTCTGGGCAGAAGTATATCGACTCGGGTCCATGAGTCTGAATGGGAGGGGACCAGCCCCCTCTAGTGGTTTGTGTGTGCAGTGCGACTACTCTGAGCATGTGCAGACAGCTGTGGCTGGCAGCAGAGACAATGCTCAGCACTCAGTCTATTGGTTCTGAGTTCTGTTTATCAATATTTTGCCAGTAGCTGACAGTTTGGTGAGGCTCTATGCTGGTCGCTGCTCCCTCTATTCCCTCGTCTGCTGGTAGAGTACATCGCTAGGTTGTACTGTACAATGTACAGTATGCAGACTGCTGTATTGCCAGGATTTCCCCTGAGCATGACTTAGGAAAGTTAGGTTAGGTCCTGGCTGTAAAAAAAAGTCAGCACACCCAAGTAAAAGGGATTAAGATGGGAGTGCACGGATGCATAGATAAACTCAGATCTCTGTCTAAACCTCCCGGCCGGTGAGTTTTTGTTGCATAACATTATCAGCTGCCAATACATGAGACAAACGTTATACATCAATCTGGGAATTGGCTTGTGTGAAATTTGCTCCTATGTGTGAGATGGTGAGATTTCTGAGACCAGGCCCCACACAAACATGTTATTATATACCTATAAACATACCTGTTCTGTCCTGACTGATCAAATGCAGTCTGATGAGATTTCGGATGGTTGGTTTAAGTTGGAGTCAGATGCTGCTCGATGTTTGATCAGAGCATATTAGCTTTCACATAATTGTAAAAAAGTAAATATTTTGGGACAGTCTGCATTTGGAAAAGTAAACCGTCGCTGAATTATATGATCAGACTAAACATCCCACACATGGCATAGATGATTTAGCAAATGCCCATTATGCATTAGTTCCATTCCTGATGGTAACAGAGATGATGCTGTTGACAAATATTCATATTGATTTTTTTACTTCTTGCTCTTAATTCTGTGTCAGCAAAAATATATAGAATTTATAGTTCATAATTAAACACATTGGGGATGATTCAGAGATGCGATTGCGAAAAGATCGCAAATATACGCACCTTAGTTAAGATCTTACCAGGTCACAGCCCACTGCATAAACAGTCACTCCCCTTGCAAAAAGCGGTGGATCTTAAAGTTAGACCACCATTGACTAACCCTAACTCTGCGCTGTCATTTGAGATCTTAAGGGAAGTAGTAGCGGTTATTTGCAATCCTAAGTGTCTGCCCGTGCCCACTTTCCCTCATCTCCCTGCCTCCCCCCGCCCATTTCCATGCAAATCCTTCAGATCTTAAACTTTCGCAGCACTTAAGATCTTAAGTGCTTGCGATCGATTCAAACTTACGCTCTTAGCGAATTTACGCTCCTAACTTCTACGCAGACAGCGTTGCACTATTACTACGCATGCGCAGTTATGAGAATTTTCTAAGATCCTAAATATACGCTCCTAAGTTGCGTGAAAATCGTATCTCTGAATCAGCCCTATTCTTCCATACACTTTGGCTGAAACAGAGTACCTGCACCATAAGGCGCAATTGTGCAATGTAAGGGTGGCAAATTAACGGTGGGAGTCCCCTGGCCAAAATACTTGCTTTTAGAAATAGAGACAGCCGAAAAATGATTTTTGGCTGTCTCTATTTCGAATAGGCAGTCTTTGTGATTTTATTTTAAAATTCATTTTCGGAAACGCTACCTGTCGGACCCGGCAGACCCACCACGCAGACACAACTTTTAGGATTAGGGGGAGGGTTACGGTTAGGCTCTGGGGAAGGGAGGGATAGAGATAGGCCGATAAAAGGGAAAGGATAGGGTTAGGGTTAGGATCAGGCTGCGGAGAAGGGAGGGTTTGGGTTAGGCTGTGGGGAAGGGAGGGTTAGGCTATGGGGAAGGGAGGGTTAGGGTCATGGAAGGGTAAGGATTAGGGAAAGGGTTGGGGTTAGATTTGGTAACTAACCTTTCGGAGCACCTGGTTGATGCTCTGGAGATCCATTGCTTTGCCTCTTTAAGGCAGAAGCAATTTATTTCCCAGCTAGTTTGGAACTGCCTGGGAGAGAACGGCCCTTTCCAAATAGGGCCGTTCTCAGTGGGGACCCTCACCGGCAAAAGCAATGACATTTTCACTGTATGTTGCTTATAGAATGTCAAAACTGAACAGGTTTATTTGTAAACTCTTTTTTTAGAGTTGAGTGATAAAGCATCACCTATCAGTTGAACGGAAAACGTCTACTTTTGGAAAGCACACATATGGGCACTGAATCCCCATGACGTACGGTTAGATAAGGTAACCCTATTGCGCTCCTAAGTGCCATAAGGTACCTAACAATGGGGGAGGGGGGGTTAGGGGCATGATGGGTAAGTTAGGTGTGAATACAGCCCTATATGTTTAATAGCGACATGGAACAATGGATTGATAAATACTGTCCTGTTGTCTTTTGATGTTACAGAGGGAACAGAAATCAGCCAACAGCGAGGAGGCCAATGTCCATGAGTTCCTGAAAGTGAGGGAGAATCTTCGGAAATCCACAACAAGAGATCTGCAGAACCCTCCACCGCCCGTCAGCTGAAATGCTGTAATATAGGATCCTATGGACCCCGTCCAATTCTGGCTTGTTCTCCAGCCTAAGCTTTCACAGGCATGAGAGACAGAAGGAGTTAGGCCCAAGAGCTCATATCAAAACATCTGTAATAGTCTACAGACTACACAGCCGAGCAGCAATGATTGGACAAACTTCCCAGCCTCTGCACCAATCAGGACAAAGCTGTCCTGATCGGAACAGAGCCCTAAAAGCAGGACTGCCCTGCCAAAAGTAGGAGGGTCTGGCGGTAGGAACACGCACACATGAACACACGTGTATACACACATGTGCAGGATTTCCAACATGGAAGCCATGTCATAACATCTCAACATTTGTAATCTCATGATAATAATGTCAGCGTTTCTTTTCTTTAATTATTGTCTGTGATTTTGTCGATCTCATCCAGAATTCCGTTTCAAATGAATATATCATAATATAGGGCCGTATTCAGAGATCCGTGTCCCGATCGGTCCGCAAATATACGCACACACGTAGCAAGGAACACCCACCAATACCCCAGTCACTCCCCTTGGTAATCCGTGCTCTCGTAGACTTACACCTCCATAGACCACCTCTAACTTTCCGTGTGCATATCCTCCGTACGTGCGTATCATGATAGTCGCGCACATATTCCTTTATTATAATGCTTCCCACCGCCCAATTTTTATTTAAATTCATCCGTGCGTAAGTGTGAGGTCACGTATGTACCCACGTGCGATTCACAAGTACGTCCGTTAGGCACTTCCACGCGTAGTCTACGTGAACTACGTAAAAAAAGTTACTACGCATGCGCAATTGAAACATACCTAAAAATACGCACGGATGACCGTATTCAGAGAACCGTATTTGTGAGAAGTTCCGTGCGTATTTTTATGATCCAATGAACTGCGCATGCGTAGTAACTAAATTTACGCAATCTACGTTGAAGTCCATTAGGCACGGACTTCTGAATCACATGTGGGAAGTTCCGTATGGAGGGGCGTGTTTATAATCCGTCCGGTGAAAGATGCGTGTAAGTGGGTGGGGGGAGGCATTTAAATGACCATTTGAGGGCGTGGTTACATAGATACGCACGTATGGCGGCAATATACGCTCGGAAACGCACACTGAAATATACGAGTGGGTCGAGGCACTCGCAAGTCACCTTCAACCCTCGTGGGTGAGGGGAGTGTTATGGGTGTTGCCTTGCAACGGCCGTGCGTATATATTTGCGTACTTTAAAGAAACGGATCTCTGAATACGGCCCAGAAATCGCAAGGAAAAACGGATCTCTGAATACGGCCCATAGTGCTCTTGTACGTACATTTTAAGTTGCTTAACAGATGTGGTTTAATATTTTGTAGATATAGATTGCACACTAAGGGCCAGATTTACTAAGGTGCAGGAAAGAAAAAGTGGAGATGTTGCCCATAGCAACCAATCAGATTCTAGCTGACATTTTCTAGTATCTAATAGGAAAGTGAGAGCTAGAATCTGATTGGTTGTTATGGGCAACATCTCCACTTTTCCTTTCCTGCACCTTAGTAAATCTGGCTCTAAGTTTTGTATTGTGAAAAAGCATAGAAGTTGATTTTTTGTATTCCAATGTGGTCATTAATCAAATCAATTACTAATTTTCCATGATAAATACATTTACTAAATATTTTATCTAGCAAATAAAGAGGTTTAGCTTCAGAATTATTTTATTATTGTATGTAGTTGTAAAACTAAGGAATTGCATATAAGAAATTGTTTACTTTTGCCTATTACTGCATTAAAACCCAACACTGTGACACACATATACACCGGTCAAAGGAATTGAGACAGATGCTTATTGAAAAAACTTCACTTTACAATGACAGTGTGTATCCGTAAATGGGTCCCAAAGCTACAGGTTAGTGTAGGAGAGCTGCGGGGAGGGGATAGATGAAAGAAAAGGAGACTTGGGGTTAGGCTGTGGAAAAGGGAGTTTTAGGGTTAGGCTGCAGGAAAGGGAGTGTTAGGATTAGGCTGCAGGGAAGGTAGTCTTAGGGTTAGGCTGTGGGAAAAGGAGTCTTAGGGTTAGGCTGCAGGAAAGGGAGTCTTAGGGTTAGGCTGCAGGGAAGGGAGTCTTAGGGTTAGGTTGCAGGGAAGGGAGTCTTAGGGTTAGGCTGCAGGGAGGGGAGTCTTAGGGTTAGGCTGCAGGGAAGGGAGTCTTAGGGTTAGGCTGTGGGAAAGGGAGTCTTAGGGTTATGCTGCGAGGAAGGGAGACTTAGGGTTAGGCTGCAGGGAAGGGTGGTTAGGGTAGGGTCGTGGTAGGGGAAATAGAGAGCGCCACTTACATGTCTGTGGTGGGGCAGAAGGTTTCTTCCTAGATCCATTTTCGGGATTGAAGCCTTAAAAAAGGTCCTTTCAAATGAGGCCATTCTCAGTAGCGAGTAGTATATCCTATATATATTGTTGGTATCATTTACTTAAATTTGGAAATTGCACAAGAAGATATACTAATATCTAAAGGCTGGAGATTGAATAGACAATACATTGAAGTACCCCTCCTGTTCTGTGCTGGGCAGCAGTGATGGCTTTTACGATCTGTTCAGGTGCAGCATACAGAGCTGCTATCAGTGTCACTGTGTGCATTGAAAAAGATAACAGTGGTTACCCAGACCTCATTGCTGGTGGGAAGGGGATCACTGTATGACCCATTTTCACGGACTCCACCCCACCACCTTGTTCTCCACCATTTGGGTCATTGGACTGTGTTGGATGTTGCCCTATTGTTGCTGGTTGCGAAGGGGCCCCATAACAGTTTAAGTTTCAGGGACCCAAAAATGTATTTCTGCCACTGCTTATCAAAATTCTGGGTGTGTATTCCCTTTTATTTAATGTACAATATAGATGCTCCCTTTCTCTTAATGATAATGATCAGTTCTTTAGCATTACTGTATATCTACCACAACAAAACTAACTTGCAACATAAATTCATTTACTAGATTTCGATTCTACCAAAGTGTGGCACTGCAACACAAGAAACTACACGTATTGGCAAACATAATATTCTTATCTAACACCACTAGAGGGCGCCAAATAACTACAAATAGCACAAATTGCCTTTCTCAGCAACCACGGATAAATAGAATCAAGGGTTTGAGTAAGCACTACAGTTTTCCACCTCTATCGTTCAGGGGTGAATGGTTTTTAAAACTGTTGTGCACTCCCAGAAAATATTTTTTAAGCACTGCTGAAATATTTTGTCCCGTCAGAAAAGAATTCACAAGGAAGTCACCATTGGAGTTACAGATCCGCCAATGTGCAGAATTATTTAATGCACCTAAAATGATATTATAATAGCAATGCTTGGCAAATAGTACTAGTAGCACTAGCAGCCTGTAGTTCACAGTGGGCTGCTTCCAGAGAGGACATCTGTGTTACCTTCTGGTCCCTTCATGGATATAACTGAGGCTCATTCCTAGAAACTCTAGGGATTACAATAAAGATTGACCTTTATAATGTGCTACCTGCACTTGTGCAATGTCTATGCATACCTCCCAACATTATGGAGCCCAAAAAACGTGACAAATAAGCCCCGCCCCATATAACCTCCACCCAATATGCCCTAGCTCCGCCCCATTGCCATTCCACATGGGGCAAAAATTTAAATAGTAATTTAAAATAAGAAATATAAAACCCTGCCTCCAGTATAACCCACTTATCAGGACAAATTGGAAGGAAGTCGAGACAGTGGGACAGTCACCCGATATTGGGACTGTAAATTGGGACAGTTGAAAAGTATATGGTCACGTATCTGCATTGACTTTAGTAGCTTTGTGCCCACACGCTACATGCAGTACTTCTACAGGCATCCAGAGCTACCATCTTTGCCAGCTTTGGACCGCGTGAATCCTGCTCAGGTTTTGCCTAACGCCTCAGGATCATCCTCAATGCATTCATCTCTTTTAAAAACCATGGCATATTAATATATACCCTCCCTCTGTACCTATTAGCAGGTACAGTACCATTTTTTTGTGGTCTGTACTGGCTAAATGGGCTCCTGTATCAGATTCTGATCCAGCAGTTCCCTCCCCCCTATACTCACCTTCCAGTCCTGCAGCATATGATCACTACAGCAGAGCTGCGGGGACAGACTCCTACAGCTCTGCTAAAGTGACAATCGTTGCGAATTTTCGTAGCGCTGGATCAGGCCCAGACTCCTACAGCTCTGCTAAAGTGACAATACCCTCTCCTGTGAGTTGTTCGCTCATATGATAAGGTGTAAAATGAGAATTTACACCTTATCATTCATGCAAATGAAAGCAGATTAAAGCCACACCCTTTCATGGGACAAGCCACTCCCCTTCACAGACACGCCCCCCCATGGTGTACTAATATTCTATTAAAACATGTTGGAGGGATTGCTAATACTGATATTTTAGAACTAGTTATTATAATATAAAACTCCATATTTCCATTTACTAGTCCTAATTCAATATTTTATTTTTTAATAATCAGTGTCGTGAATCACAAGCAATGGGAGAACAGGACCTGTGACATTACTGTGACATTAAAAGTGATGTTTGTACATGTTTTGCTCAGAACTGTGTTTGAATTTGTTTCTTACAATATCAATACATCTCCCGCAGCTAAATCGTCTGCTGCCTTTCCAGCAGAAATCACAGAATTATCTATTTGCAACCTGATACTCTATTAGTCAGTGACCCATTTATTCCCAGACATAGCTAGTGGTGTCTGTGTAAGATGCAGCTAAGAGGGCTGAGTGTTTGGGAGTAAGGGCAAAGCAGGAGCAAGTGTACAGCTCGGCTAAACCATTTTGCAAAACTAAGGGGGGGGGGGTTAATTCATTTTTAATTTTTTGCATGCAGGGAAAATACTTTACTTTTGCACATCGGGCTGGATCCAGACTTAAGTAAGTGCTTGAAATCAGTTACTCCTGGGCTAAACCATGTTGTTTTTAGGGGGAATCAAGTTAATTGTATTCAGGGCCGGCGCTACCATTAGGCGTTCGCCTAGGGCACCAGGCCCGGGGGACCTCCATTGCAGACAGAGCGTGAGCTCCAAGCACCACAGGAGTCCAACAGCTGTTAAATCTCTACCAGTCTGCCGGCTCAGGTGTAATGATTAGTAATCAGTGCGTCTGGAGCTGACAGACGGTTAGAGATTTAACAGCTGCCGGACTCCTGTGGAATGATTGCAGAGCTTTATGCGTGTGACGTCATGACATCACAGGCATGAATAGAAGAGCCACGGCGGAGAGTGCAGAACAAAACAGGTAAGTGTTCTGTCTACACTGCACACTCAGTAATATAATAAATGTGATGGGGGGGATAACACAGG
>WWET01005801.1:8467-24429 GCA_011038615.1 Limnodynastes dumerilii
GATAGATAGATAGATAGATAGATAGATAGATAGATATGAGATAGATAGATAGATAGATAGATAGATAGATAGATAGATATGAGATAGATAGAAATGAGATATATAGATAGATAGATAGATATGAGATAGATAGATAATGAAAAAAATGATAGATAGATATCAGATAGATAGATAGATATCAGATAGATAGATAACAGATAGATAGATAGATAGATAGATAGATAGATATGAGATAGATAGATATGAGATAGATAGATATGAGATAGATATGAGAGAGAGAGATATGAGAGAGAGAGATATGAGAGAGATAGATAGATAGATATTCCAAATGAAGTCACTCAAAAGGCTTGAAATTTTGTGCTGATTAGCACCCGCTAGGTGAAATAATTACGCGCTAAATTTAAAGGATTTTGTGTTCTTGTGGAATTAACAACAGAGCCAACAATAAAACACAGCTTGAAATTCAAGACTTCACTGGATTTCTGATAGGTAGGTGTGTGTGTGTGGTGTGTGTCTGTGTGTCTGTGTGTCTGTGTGTCTGTGTGTCTGTGTGTCTGTGTGTCTGTGTGTGTGTACAATAATACAACAGCACAATAATTACGCTATTCAGCACTGAATTTCAAGTCTTTAATATGATTTTTCTCTCTCTTTTTATACACACATACTAAAAACAATGCTAAATGTCACATAACATTGTCACAGTGCAATAATTACTACAGAGACGAGGAGTGTGTAAATGACTTCGGTGTACAATTATAAAAGACCCAGTAAAAATGTTAAACCTTTGTATGTAACAAGTGTGTGGTATAGTATTCATTTATTCATAGCCATTTCTGGAACACATACTTTCAATTATCTACTACAAATCAATAATTTTCTATTACATTTCGTCCTATTTGGAGGCTAATCAGCGAGTCGTTAGGGTTAATAAGAGACGAGGTGACTGGTTAACAATTCCTAGTGATAAAATGTGTAATTGCCTCTGGAACAGAACAGTTAAATCTACAAGACGGATGTTGTGGGTTCTAACAAAACAACACTAATTTAGGGGAATATACTCCGTCCTGATTCCGCAATGCTACATCCATTTTATTTTCTTTAAAAAAATAAAAAAAGAGAAGTTAAGTACATTTTAGGAAGGATTTTCTAGTCTACAAAAGAATTATTCCCATTTCAAATGTTTACGTCTAATGTAGAAACCATGTGAAACAGCTCAACGTCCTCTAATAAAGGATGTCAGAGCTCAGAGTGGCATTCCAAAACCTCTCTGCTCACAACTTCACGTTCCACAAAGCTCTCAATTTATAAACACATGATATAAGACCCAATATAGGTAATAATCGCTATGAAGAGTTAGGACAGACACAGCAGAAACGCCTTGATAGTGGCTGGTGGCTTATTATATACGCATTTGCAAATGTGTGTAACAAATGTTTCTGCATAATATTGTACAGATAAAAAACCGTTGTATACAAAAATTGCTGATAAATTTGAAAATTTATTTAAAATTAAGGACAGATCTAGAAGTCTGCCAGAAGTTCAGACCGTTCCGTACATGCAATGGAAGAACACCCCCCTCACACATCTCACCCTGGTACAAACGGCCCTTTTTCGAAAGGGACATTTTTATACCTCTAAATTCATAAGTGGCTCCCAAATCAATTGCTTCTGCCTAAAATCGATCATCCGTGGAATGAAGTCTCCACGCCGAATGGTATTTATCCTGCCCTAACCCTTATTCTAATCCTTACCCTGACCCTCTCCTCCCCACAGCCCGACTCTAAAGCTGTGTACACACTACACTTTGTGTCTCACGATCCAATCTCCAATCCAATTTTTGTAATGACAGGCTCCCACGATTTTTCTGCCGACACAACGTTCATCTGGCAAATTAAGCAGTCTATAAAATCTCTTTAAACGATCACACAAGTGATTACACGATATTGTTGGATCATGCACGCCTAAACACTTCAACGATATCGTGAATCGGTCGTGTGATCGTTTGATTGGAACGCTTATTGTTTGAAAAAAGTGTAGTTTGTACCCACCTTAAGACTCCTTTCCCCACAGCCTAAAGGTGGGTACACACTATATTTTTTTCAAATGATAATCGTTCCAATCAAACGATCACACGACTGATTCACAATATCGTTGAAGTGTTAAGGCATGCATGATCAAACAATATTGTGTAATTGCTTGTGTGATTGTTTAAAGAGATTTTATAGCAACCCTATCCGTTCATAAGCGACAGGTCTGCAGTGGCGTTTCCCAATGAATGAATGGGTAAGTATGCCAACTGCACCAGACCCATATTTCCTTATATAAATGCCGGCCGCGGCATCAGTATTTATGATTATTAAACGGCCAGTGAATAAATTCTTTCAGGGCTATTGTGGAGACTGTGAATAGGATCCGCTGACTTCTCCATCTTTATATAAGAGATAAAAGTAGGTGACACTGCAGCTGATTCACAAGAGACCAAAGTGTATTTATCATTTCTGTCTCCATTTTGGAAGTCATGTTGTCTTAGATTACGGCCAGTCTTTGATGACATCTTGGCCTTCATGAAAATGGCCGCCTCCATAGACCTTAGTGGAACTGATTCAGCCTCAGGGAGATTACCAAACATTTCAGGGAGTCAGGGAGATCAGCCACTCATCAAAGAGTCTCCCTGATATTCAGGGAGTGTTGGCAACGATGATATATTCAAAGGAAATACACACTTGTGTATCCAAAATAAATACAGACCCTCCAACATGACCCCTTCCATTAGGTACACAGTACTCCACTGCTGTGCTTTCAACTGTCACTCACCTGGTTTTAATGCATTAAAACCTTTAACAAAGGTGGTTACCATAGTAACTGACAGATGGAAGCTCAGGAGCAGAGCATGTTGTAACTAATGGAATGGGTCATGTTGGAGGGTGTGTAAATACATATTTATAGGCTGCACAATGAATTTATGACCAAATTTAAAAAAAATCAGAAGCTCCAGGCTGTCAGTCACAAAGCTCATTCATTTGGACGCTGCCCTTTAAACGCTGGAATTCCTTGCCACCACACGGCCCTTTGATGATCAACTCCACAAACATGAAGGGAGGAAACAATTACTGTCACTGGGATTTCACCAGCTCCTGATATTTCATCAGCGGCCCGTGTACAGCAAAGAGAATCAGGTTTAAGGTAAAATGACTCATGTGATGACAGTAACAGTGGCCCAGCCTGGTGTCCATACACAGAAAAGTATCAGGCCTCGGGGAGCTTAAATTGCAATGCATGGCTCCAAGCTTCTGCTTCGGATGGTCAGGTTTCTCTGGTTTGATTTGTCACATAACTGAATCACGGCATTTAATCACTGCGCTTCCTTCCCGCAACGTCACAAATGACCTTCTTTTGAAAGTAACCTCATGATTGAAAAAGTGACCAAAATCCTCAACCCTGGTCCTCAGGGTCCACGGACAAGTCTTGTTGCCACCGGTGTGTTCATTACTTACTGACACATCTAAAAAATGCCATAGGTGCTACTCATTATATTACTTGTTCTGTGAGGTGGTCTGGAAAACATGGACTGGAAAACATGGACTGTTAGTGGACCCTGAGGACCAGGGTTAGGAAACACTGTTTTAGACTGTACATATGGGAGCCCCAAACAGGAGAGAGCACAGAGGGTCTGAATCCGGCAGGGAAACACAACCGTAGATGCCAACTCTCGCTGAATATCTAGAGACTCCCTGAGATGTTGGCAGTCTCCCTGATGCGGATTCAGTTCCAGAAGTCGTTGCTGTAGGAGGACAGAATTTAGAAATTGCGTCCTACAGTATTTCCCCGCATTGAGGCGGCCATTTTCATGGGGGCCAAGATGTAATGAAAGACTGGCCGTTTTCCAAGACAACGACTACAATAATGGAGACAGAAATGAGAAATACACTTTGGTCTCTTGTGAATCAGCTGCCGTGTCACCTACTTTTATCTCTTCTATAAAGATGAATATAATAATAACAATAATATCAATAATAATAATAAATACTGATGCTGCCATTGTTATTGACAAATAGTTTTCCTGGCTGTGCTAGACAAAAATTAATGGGTGGAGCTATTAACAGAACACACCCCTTTGGCCGTACAGGACACACCCCTTTGGTGTAGCATCCTAATCTCCCAGATATTCATTTGTAAAAGTTAGCATCCTTGCAGCAACAAGGGCCGTATTCAATTATTTATTTTGCGGATGGAGTTGCGTGCATATTTTTAGGATCGGATGAACTGCGCATGTGTAGTAACTAAATTTACAAAAGTTACATTATATATATATGCACGTATAGTAAGTGCTTTAGGCGCGGACATGTGAATCGCACTTGGGGACATACGTACGGAGGCGCGGGGTTGAAATACGTGCCTGAAAATTTACGTGAAAGAGGGTGGAGGAATTTAGAGTCTTTGAGGGCGCGGTTACATCGAATCGCACGTATGGCCTAGATAAACGCACGCAAGTACACGAGTAAAGTTAGAGGTGCTCTATGGAGGTTGTGAGTGAACGACTGCACGGCCGTGAGAGGAGGAGCGTCATGGGTGTTGGTGGGTGTGGCTTTCTACGTGCGTGCGTAGAATTGCGTACTTTTAAAAAACGAATCAGTGAATACAATCTAGTGTAATGCTTGAGCGCATGGCGGCAGATCTGAAATACAGAAATAACAACCTGAGAAAGCGGGAGGAGATGAAGCCATTAACAACCCATCATTATCAGTTATTTCATCGGATGGCTGCATAATACGACCATATATGTTACTTGTTTAGCACGACCTAAAGCTCCGATCGATCAATGCATTCTGCTCCTGTAAGGAGGGACTTGAGATCCAGGTTCACCGACTGAACTCCTGTGCAGAGGACACTAAACTCTGGTGAGGTCAAGAAAGCAAATGAAGAAGGAGGAATGTACGTGACCTGGTCAAGGGGCAGATTAATTTGGGAGGCCTATCATCACGGCGCAGCTGTTTGGACAGATCTCCGACACAGTGGCACATTTTAATGATTTGAAAGCTGGTGACAGCCTTCTAAATGTCAATGGGGAGCGGTGTTTATGTACAAAGTACCGTGTGACAAAGGGTCATATCAATGGTCTTGACCTGATGCCCTGAGCATTCCAAATGTCACACTGTTGTGGTGCAGCGCCCCCTAGTGCTGCAAGCCAAGCAAAGCAGACACTGATTGTAAGTAGCATTTTATTGGATGCCAGTAAAGTGCAAAGAAGGCAGATTGTGCACAGAACTTACAGTTGAAAATTCAGTGTCGCCTTTTTCACTTCACCCTCAAGTAGCGTATGGCGCGTCTGCAAAGGACAATCGTTCCAGTGACACCAGATAGGCCATGATGAAGGAGTTGGATAGATGAAAAGATACTGCAACCCAACTAGATGACAATGATGCCAGATTATCTCCAAACCACACAAGCCATTGTTATAGGGAGTTCATCTCCTCAACGGTGGGTGCTTAACGAACTGATCGCTCAGAGGCATGAAGAGAAACATAGAAGGTGACGGCAGATAAGAGCCACATGGCCCATCTAGTGTGCCCAGTCACTGCAGACCTCCCATTGTGAACCCCACACATCTTGCGTTGGGGGGGCATGGTGTTCTGGCACGAGGGTCTGTTTTGCAACAGTCCATTGTGCGGCAGTTGAACGGTAACAGCCAGAGAATGCCAGCAGTCTCCATTTTCTACAGCCGTGGTGATGAGATTCCCGCAGTTACGAAGATTGATCTGCCAAGAGGTAAACACCTGCATCCTAGCCCTGCCCTTAACCCTCCCCTAAGCCTCCACTTTCTGCGGCCTAACCCTAACCTTCCCCTTCTTGAGTCCTAACCCTAACCGTCCATGCTCTGCAGCCTAACCCTCCCCTCTACAGCCCTAGCCTGATGCTATTGGGAACAAGTCAATATAGTTAACAATTCCCAATAGAAATGTTTTATTTTCCTTGGCATTTCGGCAATGATAAAGCCGCCATTCAGAATTCGTCCGGCAGAAACGGCAACCTCATCCATTCGCTAAAAAGATCGCGTTATAAGCCTAGAGAAAACATCTCCTCCTTTAGTCTTAATGGACCGTCTTAAAAATGACGCAGTAAAGTTATGCATTCTGAATGTGTAAGTACACCGCACGAGCATTCTACGTGAACCTGGTGGTTAGGTATCCGGACGCACTACGCAAGAACCTGGATTCCGTGCTGGAAGCCTTTTCGACAGCGGGGCATGGCGACCAAACTTGTGTACAGCGTGCATGTATGGAGGGCGGGGGAAGGTATCCGATTCTTCATTACACCAGCACAACCTTTAAGTGGGATGGTTGCGTAAAAAATGAATGCAGGCTCCAAGGTATGGAAGCGTCGTATGCGCAAGCGAACGACCCTTGCACGTAATTGAAGATTGCACTACGTCCCTTTACACTACGGAGGATTTATGATCGCAGAGCAGCAGATTTCTGAATTAAATATCTGTTAATATACAGCACAGACGTCTATGGAGACCTGTATATGTGCCAGAACTAACAGAATTAAAGCAGCAATCCCATAAATCCCAGAGGCAGCCAATAAGAAAAGGTTTCCTAACATTTCTGGGAGGTTTCTTCAGTGCATTAAGAAGTTACTACAGTTTCCAATTTCCACTGTGACTGTCATGACAACCACAGACGCTTGACAAATCTTTGAATCCTCCCCCAGTGACGTGTTTCTAACCACCATAGAACAGAGGAAATCTTGTGTTTGTCTGGCACAGACATTTTAGCGCCAGGGGCAAAAAGTAAAAACGGTGCCCCCCAAACCTTGCATTAATAACCAGTTTAACCTTTAACATGAACTTACTGGCACCTCGCTTTGACTTAGCGCCCTGTGCGATCGCCCCTAGTTACAGCCCTGGTCTGGCGGGCGTACTGGTATAGGATATTAAATTAATTTAATTAAAAAGGTAATAAAAAATGTTTAAAAAAAAGATTTGATTTTGACACATTTTTAGGCGTAGTGACCCTTTACTAGGAAAGGGCGACATTTGGCAAACCGCCTTTATTTTTTAATAACATGGCATCTTTCCTTCTCTCGGTCAGTATTACAGTAAATATATATACGTATGTTCCTGCCTTCTCCATGACCCCACAATATTACATATTTAAAAAAGAAAATAATAAAAAAAAAACGACAACGTTATCAGAAAATGTCTTCGATAATCCCTTGGCTTAAATTGGCCCGGTCCTGAACCCAACTAATGAGGTTATTCATCCCTTGATCTTGGGGCTCCGTCTGCTTCGGCTCCATCATTGCGTCACCCGGCTGAATACCTACAACACAGATGCATCGGATGCAATCGCTCCCTCTAATCTTGTCTCCCTCGAGCACTAACATGAGTTCAAAAAATTCTGACGGTATCAAACATAAAATAACGTGCAGCCTTAGCTGGAAAGTGGAAACATACGCACGGCTGAACTTTGCACGAGGGAATTATTTGGGGACAGGAGTAACAACGATACCCTTCAATTATTCGAGGAATTCACTCTTCAAATCGACTTTTTTTTTTACCCTTTACCTGCCTGGTCGCTCCTCGTCTGAATGGGAAGTGTGTCAAAAGTTCAACATGAATTCACCAAACAATGTCTGCATTACCCAACACTTTCTGGGATATGAGGGTTTAAGAAGGATGGATTACAAAAACATAAACATGGAGGGATATGTGGCACAGCGTCAAAAAAGGTAAACGGTTATTTTGATTTGCTGTAGCAGCGAAGGAACGATAGCAGCTGATAGCACTATTCTCATATATTTTATTTACATAACATGTAGCTCTTAAACACGCACTGAACAGTCCATATTCTTGAATTATCCTCCTAGGAAAAATGACCTCCTTTTAAATACCTCTCTGGAGGCAAAGATTAATGGCTGCCACATTGTCCAAACTTTTAGCAGACCATAAACAAGGGGGTGGTGATAAGAGCTCAGAACAACATGCGGAAACCTCTCTGCTCAATACCGTGAGACAGATTGTGGTATTTGGCGAATAATATTGACATTTCTTCAGGCTTTCCACAATAATTAATAACATTAGCAGAATAATTGATAGCAGAAGAAAAAATAAATATGACGAAGCCTATTTACAAAGCTGCTTTCTATAGCGTCTCATAGGAATTTATATTGAAGGAAATATTTATTCATGAGATTCCAACATTAACTTGTGGTTATTGAACAGCTGCTTAACCACAACATTTACACATTGGTTTTGTATTTACTTTGATTTAGAATATAAACAAGATTTGCAAGACCTGCATGCATAATTATCCCTGTACACACACACCCTGCCCTGAATAGGATCAATCATTTTCTAAGTTATAACCAGTCACAAGAATTATTAAGAGCTGGAAAAAGGTTATCAATTGTGGGTGATAGAATGTGCATTGTCCCTTGCACCAGGGCTTAAAGTCCAGGCACCAGGGACCTGATTCACACTTAATAATTAATAGTTAAGTTTAGGATGAAGAAAACTTGTCTGTCACCATCGGCGTCTTCATAAAGACAGAAGTCGTGGAAGCCACGTTGTCTCGCTGTAAACTGCCGAAAAAATTACGTCAGTCAGCGCTTGAGTGCCACAAAGTAATCCGTTGAAGGGCAGATCATCACAGCAGGAAACTACACCTGAATCGTGGACCTAGCAACTAAAACGTCGCAAGTCCCCACTGCAAATGGCTGTCATTACATAGTAGGGACAGTCCAAAGTTGCTTTTTGGCTGTCTCTATTGCAAATGACGGACGTTTTTTTATGAATAGGTGCGTATGCGATTCGCATTCTCACTCATTAGTTTTCGGAAGTTCTGCTGTCGGACCAAGGAGATATGAGTAACCCTCTCCGGGGACTTAGGGTTAGGCTGGGGCGGAATTTAGGGTTAGGGTGCTGGGGGGAGACTTAGGGTTAGCCTTATGGGCACCGATGACTTAGGGTTAGGTTGCGGGGGAGAGAGTCTGGGTAAGGTTTGGCATAAGCAATCGATATCCCAAACAGTTCGGAACTGGATGAGAGCGAACGGTCCTAATTCGACCCGCCCAAAAACAATGCGTAGGAGTCAGTGTCGCAAAATATTGCTGCATCTCTTCTGGCCCTTTAACCATCAAACCCCCAGGAGCCAAGTGTTTGGGACGCAAAAAATTGAATAAAATAAAATTAAACATTGCCATTTACACCAATTTTAAGGGTAAGTAAAGGGCATGGATGAAGCGGAAAGAGATCGTGTACATCGGGTTAGGTTTGTACGCGCTTACTCCCTGCGGGGGAAACGATAACCAGAAACATGCAGGAGGTCTGCTACCGCTTAATCATCTATGTGGTGTTACAGCGACTCCACCGAGGTACAGGGATTGTGTTGCATTTCCGAAGATTAACTTGTGGAGTCTCCCCTGGGGTCGCCAGCCATATGCTCCGAATCAGAAAGCGGAGACCTGGAACAGGTAAACACACAGGCTCTCGGGGAGGGCATATTTTATGGTTAAATCTCCCTTTTTCTTATTCCTTGTTTTAAACAAAGTTTAACAAGTTGTCTTAGGTCAAACAAGTGACTTCATTCCCAGGGCAATGACATCTCTGTGCACACTGTTAAGTATTACTGCACGTGATACATAGCTCCAAACACTATATTCACAAACGCAGGAAAAAAGACCTGCCCCAGATACACCCAAAAGGACCGCCAATGGACATATTTGGTCAAAACTCCACCCCTTTTCCCATAAGCCCTGCCCCTTTTGTGGGCCTTGATTCAGGACAGTCCTGTACAAACAGGGACAGTTTGGGAGGTATGCACCAGACACAGGGACCGTTTGGGAGGTATGCACCAGACACAGGGACCGTTTGGGAGGTATGCACCAGACACAGGGACCGTTTGGGAGGTATGCACCAGACACAGGGACCGTTTGGGAGGTATGCACCAGACACAGGGACCGTTTGGGAGGTATGCACCAGACACAGGGACCGTTTGGGAGGTATGCACCAGACACAGGGACCGTTTGGGAGGTATGCACCAGACACAGGGACCGTTTGGGAGGTATGCACCAGACACAGGGACCGTTTGGGAGGTATGCACCAGACACAGGGACCGTTTGGGAGGTATGCACCAGACACAGGGACCGTTTGGGAGGTATGCACCAGACACAGGGACCGTTTGGGAGGTATGCACCAGACACAGGGACCGTTTGGGAGGTATGCACCAGACACAGGGACCGTTTGGGAGGTATGCACCAGACACAGGGACCGTTTGGGAGGTATGCACCAGACACAGGGACCGTTTGGGAGGTATGCACCAGACACAGGGACCGTTTGGGAGGTATGCACCAGACACAGGGACCGTTTGGGAGGTATGCACCAGACACAGGGACCGTTTGGGAGGTATGCACCAGACACAGGGACCGTTTGGGAGGTATGCACCAGACACAGGGACCGTTTGGGAGGTATGCACCAGACACAGGGACCGTTTGGGAGGTATGCACCAGACACAGGGACCGTTTGGGAGGTATGCACCAGACACAGGGACCGTTTGGGAGGTATGCACCAGACACAGGGACCGTTTGGGAGGTATGCACCAGACACAGGGACCGTTTGGGAGGTATGCACCAGACACAGGGACCGTTTGGGAGGTATGCACCAGACACAGGGACCGTTTGGGAGGTATGCACCAGACACAGGGACCGTTTGGGAGGTATGCACCAGACACAGGGACCGTTTGGGAGGTATGCACCAGACACAGGGACCGTTTGGGAGGTATGCACCAGACACAGGGACCGTTTGGGAGGTATGCACCAGACACAGGGACCGTTTGGGAGGTATGCACCAGACACAGGGACCGTTTGGGAGGTATGCACCAGACACAGGGACCGTTTGGGAGGTATGCACCAGACACAGGGACCGTTTGGGAGGTATGCACCAGACACAGGGACCGTTTGGGAGGTATGCACCAGACACAGGGACCGTTTGGGAGGTATGCACCAGACACAGGGACCGTTTGGGAGGTATGCACCAGACACAGGGACCGTTTGGGAGGTATGCACCAGACACAGGGACCGTTTGGGAGGTATGCACCAGACACAGGGACCGTTTGGGAGGTATGCACCAGACACAGGGACCGTTTGGGAGGTATGCACCAGACACAGGGACCGTTCCTCGATCTCTCTCTTCACCCCCCCCCAACTCTCCCCATCTCTATACATATAAAATAACATTTGTGATAGAGACGTGTGGCTCAGACATCCGGTCTACAGGCAAGCAGGAATAATGCACGACAAAAACTCCTATAAATTAAGTTACCCCGAGACATTTGCCCTAATCAAGAGACTCCTCTCATCTGCTGCCAAGAAGTAGCTGTGCCGATGAATAGGCAGACGGCCGTTCTGCATAGCACGGGAGATATGATAGATTAGATCACCGAGGGCACTGATTCAGTCATCCTTTATACCATTTAAATCTTAATTTGTTGCAGGCGGCAGCTGAAGATTTATCGCTGCATTTTCATAAGAAAAATCAGTTAAAATATGCAGGCAAAAAGAAGCCTGAAGAGTCGCGTGTTATCCTAAGGTTATCAGAGGGGAACAATGGAGCATCGCTTATACTTATACTATATGGAGCCCATCAGTACCTAACCACAGGAAAACAAACCACGGACCAGAGACTGAAGAGCAACCAATAGGCCAAGTAACAGGACATGGACGCAACTAGTTATCAATACACAATAGTAAGCACAGTGTCTAGCTCTAACCTACCCCCACACCACATATCCTGCCCCCCACATATCCTTACTCCCAACCCTACTCCACATATTCCCCCACACCCACCTCCACATAACCCCCCTACCCATCCCCACTGCCCGAGGGGTAATCTTGGACTATTATGTGTGTCTGGATTATGGACATTGGGCTGGATCCATACTTAAGTGCTTGAAATGAGTTAATCCTGGGCTAAACCATGGTGATTGCAGGGGAGTCATATTTCATATGTTGCAAACAGTATTAGAGTTGAGAGGTGATGTTTCCTATCCCAAGTCTAAATAACAGTGTGATAGTAACGCTGGCCAGTATCTGTGTGCAGTAAGCAATTCAAAGATATATCCCTGCATGCAAAGAGTACAATTAACTTGACTCCACCTGCAATCAAAATGGTTTAGTCTTTGTGTAACCAATTTCAAGCACTTAAGTCTGGATCCAGCCCATTATTCTGAGTCGGCCCTAGGGGTGGTTGTTTGATTCTTATGATTAGTTAATTATCCAGCACCCGGTCAACCTGCTCATATAGAGTTTCCACTCCCTGAGCAGGCTACTGTTCATTAATTATTTGTTCTCTGTTCCTGTTGCATGTGTGCTTGATGATCTCCTGACTTGCTTGCGCCATGTGTATTCCTGTCCAGCTTGTTACCGCTTTGTGCTTCTGTAAAGCTGCTGCCTTTTGCCCTGTGTATCGGTTACTCTCTGCGTGTATTTATGTTCATTTGTATCTTTGCATTTGGGTTCTCTTTGTGCTTTAGCATCCAGTGTTTTCTGTTACTGTGAATCCTGTTTGTATTTGTGCATACTTGCATTTTTGTATTAATTTTACCTGTTACTCTTGCTTTGTGCTCCCTCTGTTCTGTTTTGATCCGTATTCCGAAGTTTTTATAGTCTGTAGTTTATTTAGTCTTGTTCCGTGTATTGTCATCATTATTTATATTGTTGCTCCAAGTTCACAATTCACCTATTTCCTGTATTACTTTGTGTGCACTAATAAACACTGTTGGTTCCTTCATTCTTGATTGGTTCTAAGCTACACCTGGGACTTCCCTCCAGGGATCGTGACCTGCTGGGTGCCTGCTACACAAGCCTATCCCCACCGTCAAGAGCTCTGGTGAAGACCAAGCCCCCGATTAGACTCCATAACGGTGCTGCATTCCAGAACATAAACATATGTCTAGAACACATCAAGAAATGCACAAAATTCAAATACCGTGTTTAGCACAAGTTGCTGGAAGGCACAGAAATAATTGATTAAAGTTAGCAATGCCTTTAGCACCATGGCCCGTATTTAGAGTACCGAACGTAACATATACGTCCGGTGTTTAGCGATTTTACCGCATTTACGCAATCTATGTAAGAAAAGGATAAATAGATTACGTTAAAAAATTACCACGACTGCGCAGTAGTAAAAATCGCTGAACATGTTGTACGCCCGATACTCTGAATACAGGCCCATATTCCAATTTAAGGACTTCATTAAAAAAAAAAAAGGAATTAATGGAGAAGAAATAATCAGAACGATATAGGGGATTGTACGGATCTCATTCATTTCCACTTTGCATCTATTTCAACGGTTGGCAGAAAGAACAAACCGAAAATAATTGCAAACCCGATGGCTGCAGCAGATTAAATTCAATTACAAGCTGGAAAAACAAAGGGGCACAACAACCGTACGAGAAGGATCCTATGATTTGTCACTGTGACCTGCTCCCACTCAGGAGACTCGTTTTTTCGGAGAATGGGCCATTGTCTCGTCATTTTATGTCCGTGGGAAAAATAAGAATCCAATGCTAGACTTCTAGTCGACTACTAAGACTTCTCCCATGCTGCCCCCCTCCTCTGGAACTCTCTGCTCTACTCTATCAACCAATCCACTGACCTGCTAAAACACACTTCTTCATTAAACCAAGCAACTCCCCCATTCTCATAATTGCTTAACCCTGTTATACCTTGTTTGTTTGTTAATTTTCTCTTCGCCCTCTCTGATGCAGAAAATACAAACCCATAGGCGACTTACATTGCGTATGCAAGTCACCTATCGTTATTAACGAAGGATCCAATCCCTTGTTAATCTGTAGAGTGCTGCAGAAACTTTTATTTGCAACATTTTAGATAAAAAAAAATTTATATTTCAATATCAATATATAAAAACAATGTTTATTTGTAAACACAGTATCGCCAAAAATAGCAAAGGCATTTCGCATCCTGAGCCAATATTTCTGAGAATTCAGATGCACCAACTATTTTAACCACAAAAAAAACCTAATTAAAGTTGTCTATATATAACAAAAAAAGTGGGCTACACAAACAACAAGTTGTCCCTGTAGGCCGAGATGTCTGCAAGTCAATGTATACCTTGAATAACAAAGGGGACAATGAACAGCTGTTTGGGAAGAGGAGATAAAAAGCTCTTATGACAGATAACTCATAGGTGTTAAATTATTAAAACAGGCTGAAAAACTAATAAAATGACGTGGTCACTTAAAGGGTGAGAAAGTTTAGCTTAAAAATTACAGCTGTCACTTTTATTATTATTGTTAGTAGTATCAGGTCTTTAACAGATCATATTATCATTCCTTAAAGTAAAAACACAACAGTCTGGATCCAGACTTACGTGCTTGAAATGAGTTCCTCCTGGGCTAAACCATGTTGATTTCAGCTTAATTGTATGCATGCAGGGATATATCTTTACATTGCTTACTGCACACAGATACTGACCAGCTTTACTATCACACTGTTATTTATCACCTCACCTCTAATACGATTATATTATTATTATATTATTACACAGATTCTTACCTATTTAACATTTTTTCCACACCTGCCTAAAACTTTTGTACAGTCCTGTATATTACACCCAAATATGAATTAATCCTTATACAACATGTTACCTGTAATCCTAATATTCAGCAAGCACTGGCCTGCTGTGCAGTAATATCGGACCTCAGCGGTTTCTATGGGCACAGAGGTCTGTAAGTCTGCGTGGAAGAGGGGAGTCCTGTATGCTAGCAGACCCGTTACGTGACAGCTGCCCAGGGCATGCGCGGTTCGTACCAGACACCCGACTACCACAAAGTAGCTTGGCGAAGTTGGCTCCTGGATCAGGCCTATTGATATGATGTCCTTCTATGAGTAACAGAAATTGTAATATCTGCCCTGCCCTTCATATTGCATTTTCTGTTACATCCTATGCACCTGCGAACATCGGACCCAAAGAGTATTCCATTACCTTCAGGGCTGCTGAGAACGGGGGGAGATGTGTATCATTACTTGGGGGTCTCTCTCTGCTCTAAATGTCACATAGGGATCTATGGAGCAGACTCCAAAATTCCTCTTGTACTATCATAGAATCCATATTACATGGAAGAATGACAAACCGTGAATAGACTACTATATCAACAATAATAATGAAAACTGATAACTAGCTAGTCACAAATAATTGATTTCTTCTATAAGACTTAATGGATATGTAATACGAACTATACACAGAAGGTGGCAGTATAACTCTAATTATAACATATCTAATCTTTTATTTATACCATATACCAGTGGTTCCCAAACTTTCTCAGTTGGAGGCACCCTTAGGGTCTCCATATTTTTTCAAGGCTCCCCTAAGACAAAAATAGAATAGAAAATTTCCACGGCACCCCGGTGAGAGCATAGCGTCACCCCAGGGAGCCACGGCACACAGTTTGGGAACCACTGCCATACACAGTATAATATATCAGGACAATGGCAATATACTGGAATATTTCTTAGGTATATTGCACTGTAACATTACTTATGACAAACATCTATTTTACTCTGTATCTAAATTCAAAAGTAGGTTTCCAACATTTTTACAATGAATGTTTACAAAATAAAGTATTACTGCTGCTTCCAGAGTCTGAGAGTTATACATGATAACACAGAAAAATCATATGGGGCTGTATGGTAAGATCCAGTCATGTCATCATTTTAGTTAATATTAAAACTGTTTGCTATGAAGTAAACTGGGTGGGGGCAGAGCAGGGGGTAGATTAATTATTCATTTAGAGGTAATAGCGAAACATACCAATGCTGATTCTGACTAATGATTCTGTCTTGTAACATTTCTTATTGTGATCTATATAACTTTGTATAACCCAATGCAACTTAGGGGCTCTGCAAAACATGTACTTTGTTATAAAAATGAGGTGGGGGGGGGT
>WWET01005802.1:25960-38270 GCA_011038615.1 Limnodynastes dumerilii
TTTCTCCTATAGTTGTACTTTAAATTTAAAATTCTTAATGTTGTGTCACAATTACATATGACATACTTGGCCATACTCTCCTTCCTTTCCACTATATCATCTATAATTGCACAGCAGACATTCATGGATTTGCACCTTATCGCACCAATTTTCAGCAGTACGTGTCTGTAATCTCACCACATCTCCTCACCCCCAGATAAAATCTACACGAGTAGAAGACATTATAAAATTTCCCATTACAACTTTTAATATATTTAAACAAAAAATAAAATGTTATTTACAGACAGACTAAGTTCTTGTGTTTTAAAGTTTCTCACCTTGAGCTCCAGGTCATGTTGATGATTTGTGGGGGTGCTTCACAGTTAATTATTACAAGTTCGTAAGCACCTGGTCCCAATAGGGGACTCACCTTCCAAAGACCCCTGATTGAATTTACACTAAGTAACATCTGCTTAATTATGCATACCAACCTCCGTCTACACCTGATTAGAGTGGGCATTCTCACCTTCTCTTTAACCTTTAAAAGCATTTAGCTTACCCTCGAAAACCTTATAAAGATTTATGCAGTTGTGTGATTAATTCATGACACGGGCCCAAATGAATAAGTATATTGAGCAAAAAGGATGTTTTCTTGAAAATAAAGTCAGTATTTCTTCTGATTAGAGATAAGCTAATCTCCAGTGGCTGAGGTCATAGAACAAATCCCAAATCCCAATTGTGTTTGAAGTTGACATTTTGTTTTATATTTATCCTTTTGTCTCAACAGTGGTGCTGGTTTAGTTGCACAGCTGTGTTTATGGAATCAATGGACCTCTCTTACCTTCTAGATACCTTTGATTAGTTTAGACTTACTTAAACAATAAGTTCTTTGGGTTGTAATGAAGACTTTACAATAAGTTTAAAATCTGAACCATCGTGGGACATCGGTCACAACAATGTAATCCACACTTCTGATCTTTTCCCAACTTCAATGGGTTTTAAATAGATTGGGCCGTATTCAGAGATCCGTTTTTGCGCAGAGTTCCGTGCGTATTTTTAGGATCGGAGTAACTGCGCATGCCTAGTAACTTTATTTACGATATTTACGTTGAATTTACGCACGGAAGTCCATTACGTACGTGCGTGTGAATCGCACTTGGGGACATATGTGCGGAGGGGCATGGTTGAAATCCGTACGGACAAAGTTATGTGAAGGTGGGTGGGGGGAGGCACTTAAATTACCATTTGAGGGTGCGGTTAGCTACATACGCACGTACGTAAGTATTATATGCACGTAAATGCACACACAGAGATAAGGGTGCTCTATGGTGGCGGAAGTCAACAAAAACCCGTGTGAGGGGAGTGTCATGGGTGGTGGCTTGCAATGTATATGCGTATAATTGCGTACCTTTAACTAACGGATCTGTGAATATGGCCCATTGTTAGCCTTTTTTCGTAGTACACATGTCCATGCATCTGCATTAACTGAATGGAATTCAACCCAGATAGTAGTGAAATTTACTGGTTCAAGATCTATGCAAAAAAGGGCATTTTTTGATCACTAGGATTGAAAAACACCTCCATTTTTTGTGCCCATATGCCACATTCCCATTACAGACCTGTATCCTCTGGACTGGTGTGTGTTGTGCAGCGCTGCAGGTTCCGCGGCACTGCGGTTACACCTACCTCTGCTTCGGGGGTCCCCTACTGCTTACCGCGCTGCTGGCCGTCCTGGGGTTCCCCTGCCTGGGTCCCTTCCCATTGCTGCTGGTGTCTCTGCTTCCCTGCATCTCCCCGCCTTCCGGTCCAGCATACAGAGCGTTGTCAGGGACGCACATTCTCCCTGAGTGTCGGATTGGCGCCTGGTCGTTACCTAGCAACCAGAAGCCAGCCTATCTCCTGCATTGCGATCCCTGTGCCTTGCTCATTGGTCAGGCTCCCTTTTTAATTCAGTTCAGCCCTTGCAACAGCGCTGGTTATAGCTTCTTGCTGTTGCTCTAGCCTGCTTCTTTGCCTTGTGCCTCTGTCTTGTATTTTCTGTAATTAGTGATTTTCCTATTGTTATCCTGCCTAGTACCTCTCTGTTACCATATTGTTTGCACTCCCCCCTCTCACCCTTGCTGTTTATTCCCTCTTGTCATTAACCCTGTCTTCTCCTGTGTGCTAGTTTTTGTTTCCCTTAGGGGAAATTGTTTAAGTGTGAGCGTGAGTACCCTTGTTTGTTTATTCAGTCAGTCCTGTCCGTCTTCCCCGTCAGTTCTCTTTTCTGTTAATCGTTGTTAGTCAGTCCAGTCCCTTCTGGTACTACTTCACCCACTGTCTCCTTTTCTCTCATCCAATCCCACTGCCCCACTTCCATTTTCTTTTACTCTCCCGAGGACTGCAACCTGTGGGTAAATCTGAAGCACTATCCTCACCATTAGAGGCTCTAGTGAAGAACCAGATCCTGCTAGACTCCGCACTCTGGTGTGTTTCGCCCGTCTTTCCTGCGACTACCCTGGTTCTTCTGACAAGGTAATACCAATGGTGTCATAACAGTATGTTATGTGAGTTTGATCATTTGGTTGACATTCATACATTCGACAACATTAAATAGAAAAGTGGTATTGAGTAAAGGCAGAAAAAACACTCATTAAAAGGATCCTGCTATTTAATAAGGAATATGTTCCACTCCAAATCAAAAGTAAGTAATCACATTGAAAAAAGTTTTCAATCAATAGTGGGCACTAGGTAAACACCAACATATTTTGACGTGAGTCTTTTTCAAGTCTTGAAAAAAAGACTCACATCGAAATGCGTTGGTGTTACTTACATACAGTAAGAGGTTGAGCCCTTCCCAATGATAGCAGCATTCAGTTTATTTGCCAGGGTTGCATCATTTAGAGATATTGCTCACCTGATGTTGTAGTACACTGAGGGAGTTTCATTTCATTTTATCTATTTATGTTTTTATTTGGTATGTTCGTTGTCCTACAGGGTATTTTACATGTCTATTTTAAGTGTATTTAATAAATACAAATTGTTTTTAAATCACTTATCCTGCACATGTCTGGTCTGTACCTTCTCTATCTTTCTTTTATGAGCCCATAAGGAAGAGACAGATTGGAACTCACGGAAATGATTACACAGGACCCATAATAGACCATTAGAACCGGAATACAATTCAAATTTTATCGGAATTTACCAAGCACTTTAGCTATTTAAATTTCAAGCTGATCACTACTACTATCCATCGGAGAAACCACAGATCCTTCAAGTCATCAGTTATTCTTTTCACCGACAAGTTACCACAATATTGGATATTAATTTGCACCTTTAAAACCTTAAATGCTAAAAACATACGGAGGGGAGGATCTTCAAAACTGGGAGCCTGCATCAAAGACTTTTTATACACCTATTTTATATTAATTTCTGGAATATTTATGCACAATTGAATGAAAGTATTTGCACTTTGCACCTTTAAAATTTACACACAGATTTTCATAATCATGAGTCTGCCATAAAGACGTGTAAATTTAATGTTTATTTTGTTTTTCATATAATTATTTTTTGTGTGATATTTATGATCAATTCTATGTTAGTGCTTGTTAGTTGACTACACACCTAGGGCCAGATCCAGAGTTTGTGGGCGTCATTACGGAAGTCCTCGTGGTGGGGAGTCCACACCCCGTGTGCTCCCAGCTGTCAGTAGAAAGGCTGGACAAGGAACAAAAGAGGTCCGGCGCTCCAAACATACATTAAATAACACTATGTGTCAGCACATAAATAAAAAGGAGGTTTAGTTCACAATATAGCTATATTGGGTTAAGCTCACCTGCCCAGCGTCAAGGCACCTCCTGTAGGTGAATCCCTATGTGTCCAGATTCCTACATTAACTTTTACGATCAGGTATGCTTCACAGTGGAAATACAACATACGTAAAGAGGGGAAAGCCCCCGTTTCGTAAGAGCTAGTGTACATCACATTTGTCACGTACGGCAGCCCTTACGGCGCCGTAAGAAGGTTGTGTGCATACGCACAACCTTCAAAACAGGGGAGTTACGTGCAAGCTTTAAGTAATTCCCCTCATCGGCAGTTCCTAGGATCGCCCCTCTAGTGCCCACTATTGATAGAAACCTTTTTCCCCTGTGATTACTCGGAAACATTAGTCTGACAATGTATGAATGTTATACAAATAAACTCGACAGGGTTGTTTTCACTAAGGTTGATAATATTACTATTACTATAGCCTTAATACTGGATGACAAGCCTATTTGCATTCTGGCATAGATTTTTTGTTGATTTACGAGGTCTTTATTTCTACCTGTGCTGCTAAATCATCTAGAAGAAGAAAGTTATCTGATCCAGGGTTGGACATCCGAGGTTAGCGTGAACTTTACTGTCGTCAAAAGGAAAATAACATCAAAAGATGGAGTACAACTTGAAGTCTACAACTATTCCCCTTCTGAAAATTGTGTAATCTTGGGTTTGATAGCTGGATATTCTGTGAGACTCTGCCAGGGCTCCTTAATATTTCTAGATTTAACTTGTTCCCATTGAATTAATCACTTGCAGCAAATATCTACTTTGAATTTGAAAAAATTAAAAACTTCTTGTCATATAGTACCGTGTTAATAAGAAAACTGATCATTTGACAAATAAATTGCTGAATTAATGTTTTTTTTAAATGTGTTTAATGTGTTTATGACTGATATTTTTATAAAAATGTGGATATTTCAAGTAGTTGGGAATGCTGTTATTTGGTTGAACTCATCAATGCCAATACTTAAACAATTAGCCCTGTGTTTTTAGTAACTGTTATCAGTTAGAGTAAAAGCACATTTTCCTCAATACAGCAGCTTAATATATTATATGCACAGTTCATCATATCTATATTTATCCACATTCCTAAAAACAAGAAAAAGTCTACCAGAAATAGTGGACCTACCTGCTGAAAAATTGGGCTTCAGAAAACATGGAAACTTGGCTACTATTTAGCAGCTACTGGCTTCCTGCAGACATCAGACAATTGATCTGACATCATTCATTCAATGTCCTATAGAGAGAGAGAGAGTGTATGACTCATTCTGTGAATTGAATGGGTGATGTCGGCTGCTAAATGTTAAGTAAACTGATTTACTAATGTACTAAAACCTAGCAACCCCAAAATGTTGTGAAAGAAGTATCATAGCTGGAAAAGCTGTATCTAAGCCCCATTGTATAGAACAGCTCAGTACAGTCCCTGTTATAACTATTGCACAGTACAACAGTACACCTATCAAAAAAGGTCAAAAACAGTTCATGTGCTGCACACAGGAATCAGTTGAGGCTGCTGCAAAATCCACTTAACAGCTCGAACCTAAAGCCACAGAGGTGTTTGATTAGAGAAGCCAGTTACTTTTACCACGCCACATTAAATCGAAAATAAACCAGTCTAATAAGGCGCTCTGTTTGCTTCTTGCATAAAATCATGTTTCATTTTCAACTAGACATAGAGTTTTAATTTCTTCATTTAGTCTCCCCCATTGCAAATTTGAAGTAGATATTTGTCTTTCACATAGATAAATAAAGCAGGTGTGTTGAGTCGTAAACTCTCTCACTATGTAATTTACTGTTTAGAATACAGCAGCTACATTCCGTGAGCGAAATTAGCGCAGTTAGAATATGAAAATGCAAAACAAAGTAATAGATTTGAACATATATGTGAATCATTTCCAAGCCTCGGTATTATCATTTTTATTCGGTGGTGTTTGAACAAATTTAAATCACTCAATTCGCAGATAAAATTAATACAAATTATATGGACAAATTACTGCAGCATATGTAAACATCAAGGCTGTTCTTCATTTTTAGCCTCCCAGCCAGAATCCAGCTGCCTCTGTTCACAGAGGAAAATTATTTTTCCATTTCATACTAACTCAGATAGATATTGTGGGATCTAACATTAATCTGAATATTTCTTTCTGTTGAATCTGCTGATGCTACTTAGTTATCACTTTTTCTGTGAGCAGAATTTTCTGATGAATCTGCTATTTATATTAGTTTTATTTATCATTGTTGGTACATTGGGCCGTATGCAGACTATTGGTCGTATAACATATACGTCTGGTGTTTAGCGTTTTTTCCTACTGCGCATGTGTGGTACATTTTTTAACGTTATCTACGTATCTTATCCCTACGTAGATTGCGTAAATGTGGTTTTTCAGGCCACATTTACGCAATCTATGTAAGGAAAAGATACGTAGTTAAAGTAAAAAATGTACCACACATGCGCAGTAGGAAAAAACGCTAAACACCGGACGTATATGGTATATGTCCGGTAGTCTGCATATGGCCCATTGTTTCTTAATGGTTGTTATTGGATGCAGTCTCTGTAATAGAAAGGGTTGTTTCCCAAATAGAGACAGCCAAAAGCTCATTTTCAGCTGTGTCTATTTGAAAGTAGCACTAATTAGAAGATTTTATTAATGATTGTGTAATTGCGCCGAATTTATTTTTTCCGCCATAGTCACCCATTCATTTAATTGGAACTGCTGCCACAGACCAATTGCACTCCCACATACCAGACGTAGACCCACTGAGCAAGTGAGTATTACAGGGGAGTCTATGAGTCTTTTAGGGTTTGGAGTCTGTGGGGAGTCTTAGGATCTGGCTGTGGGGCAGGGATTCCTAGGGTCAGTCTGTTGAGAAAGAAGTCTTAGAGTCAGGCTGCGGGGAAGGGAGTCTTAGTGTCAGGCTGCGGGGAAGGGAGTCCTATGGTCAGGCTGTTGAGAAGGGAGTCCTAGGGTCAGGCTGTTGAGAAGGGAGTCTTAGAGTCAGGCTGCGGGGAAGGGAGGGTTATGTTTAGCGTAATGGAAGGGGAGGGCTAGGGTAATGGAAGGGGAGGGTTAGGGTAATAGAAGGGGAGGGATAGAGTGAGAATTATACATGGCACATGTCCCCCACTGACACCACCTTACCCGCTGCTCTGGCCTATAGAGGTCTCTGCTTCTCCCACTCTCCAAGAGCCAGCAACCACCATGGTCTCCCTCCTGCACTTTCTGCACTATGCCTACTGAGTCCTCCCTCATCTTCTCTTCCTACGAGGTCCACTCCATCCGCTTTTTTGGCCCCTAGACCTCTGTGTTGCTGTCATTTACCTGCTCCAAGGCCCTTGCTCACAGTTCTTTGATAACTTTGTTGCCTGGCTCACCCACTATCTCTCCTCAGACCTCTCTTAAATTATCTTGGTTGACTTCATCATCCCCATTGATAACCCCTCCCACTCCAGCACCTCTAAACAGCTCTCTATTTCTTCATTCTTTGGTCTGATTCAATGGATCACCTCCTCTACCCACACACAGGGCCATTCCTTTGACATCGTATTCACCAACCACTGCACTCTAACTGACTTCTCTATTTCTCCTTTTCCTGTTTCTGATCACCACCTCCTCTCCTTCTCATCGTTCACCTCTCCTGTCTCCCCTCCCATCAAACCAAAATGCGTCCTCACCAGACAGAACATCAGCAACCTCGACATTTCCTCCTACCTTGACCACCTCCTCTCCCCCTTCCCTCTCTCCAGTCCCAATCCGTCTACCTCCTTCTACAATACTACCCTTTCCTTTGCCCTTGACTTTGCCTGCCACCCTTCCTCCATCTCCCTTCACCACTTTAACCCCCAGCCATGGTACTCTAAGATCACGCGCTTTCTCAAACCATGCTTTTGCACTGCCTAGCGTCTATGGCACAAATCTCACTCCCTTGCTGACTTGCTCCATTTTAAATTAATCTTTTCCTCTTACTGCTCTGCCCCTGCTCAAGCCAAGAAAATTTTCTTCAAATCTCTCATCATTTCCCAATAATCCACACCCCCATCGCCTCTTTGTTACCTTTAACACTCTCCCCACCCCTGCCTTCCATCCCATCCTCTATCTCCACTTCCAAGTTTGCCTCCTACTTCTCATCCAATATTATATCTATCAGAAATGACATATCCTCTACACTGCTTCCCCCATCCCTCTGCAACTTTTCACACACCCCTTCCACCCAACTATCATGAGTTTTCTTCTTTCCATATCACAACAAGCATCAAAATTCACTCCTTAATAATGTCCTCACCACCCTCATCCTGACTTGGAGACTCCATTCCCTCATACCTTCTCAAACACCTCTCTACTTCTGCCTGCTCCCGTCTAGCCTTTTCAACCTTTCCCTCTTGTCTGGTATTTTCCCTTCCTCTTTCAAGAATGCCTTTGTCTCTCCCATTCATTCAAAAAACCTAATCTGAACCAGCTACAGACCTATATCCCTTCTCCTCTTTGTCTCCAAACTCCTTGAGCGCAGGTGATGGAAACCTGTTGCTCTGACAAGGAAATGTAGCCAGACAGGGGTTTAAATATGGCTGCTGAGAAGTAAGTCGAGCAAGGAAATGAGCTACACCTGTGTGGGATAATACCTGCAGCTGACAGGGAACACTAGGGACTTCAGAGATCTGAAAGAAGGTCATGTAATCAGCAGAGGTAAACAAAAGACGTGGTGGAGTATTTGTGAAGGTGCAGTAATTGTGACTAGATATGAATCGTGATATTGCTATTGCAAACTGCTCATACATCTTTGCTAACCAATCAAAAGCATCTAGACTAATGACTATGGAAAGAATCTGCACATTTCACTTAGAAAATTTAAGATGCGTTTCTGTCCGCCTGTTTGTTGTAGTGGGAATGGTTACAATGTGAATGCACATATGTCTGGATAGGCCTTTGTTTGCAGATCCCCCATACATTTTTTGCTCAGGTATCCAATTGAATCAAAATCATTTACATTTGGTTCAAAATTGGAGATGATTTCAATCTGATAAAAAAAATTTAAAATCAGGTTTGCCAAACTGTTCAGTTTACAGCAATAAGCTTTGCTCCATCTGCACACAGGTTTTGATGTTGTTTTATGTCCTTTGATCCTGTAATAATTTATTATAATTTGATGAATTTTATTATTTCAGTTGCATACTTCAGATTACAAAATAACGATTACCATTTCACAGCTATTTGTTTTCTAATATAATTGATTTCTTGATTTACAGACTTTGCTTGGAATTAGGGAAAGCACAGCGTGACGCAGAGGTAATAGCTTCCCATAATGTGCTTATTCTACACATTACCCCATTTTGTTTTTACCTAGCATTTCAAATAATTGTATTTTCCAGCTGTTGAACCATATGACTACCACAACTGATTTTCATTGTTTCCTTCCAAATTTTAAATTGCATCATTGACTATAATGAACTCATCAAGTGCTAAAGACAGACAAACAAAAGATAAAACAACAACAGCAACAAAACCTATTTTTTAAAGGAAAAAAGGAAATTAAAATATTTGATCGCATCTTTGTAACGATGGTTGTGATTTGAGAACAGGGAAGTTGTCAGATGCAAATGAAGAAAAAATGTAAAAGAGAGAGAGAGAGAGAGAGAGAGAGAGAAAGAGGGGACCGGATCAAGACCCCAACACACTTTTCGTATGTGCGTGGGTCTATCAGTCCACACGGAAGATGGGAGTGTGCGGAAGATAGTTACTTACATATGTTGATCAGCCATGGAACATCTGGCATGTGCATTGCCAGACTGACATCTGAGAGAGAGAGATGGGAGAAAGAGAGAGAAAGATGGGAGAAAGAGAGAGAGAGATGGGAGAAAGAGAGAGAGAGATGGGAGAAAGAGAGAGAGAGAGAGAGAGAGAGAGAGAGAGAGAGAGAGAAAGAGAGAGAGGGAGAAGCATTTGTATTAGCACAGTTGTATTAGAAATGCTTGGGACTATTTCCACAGGTACAGAACACAATCATCTTGTGTTCCCTAAAAGCTGAATTCTAGTTGTCAAATGACCAGAACAGCCATTGACAGGCAGGAAAATAGATATGTATAGGTGTCTTTGCTCATAGCCTACTCTTATACTCTATCACTTACTGTTAAAAAAAAATTATTCCGGCTGTTACTGAACCATCACCATTTAACATACATAGAAGTCATTAAACTTTAGCTTGGCCCTTTCTAGGGGTTCAGGTTATTTCCCTAGTGCTCGCACAGATGCGAATCCCTATGCACGTTGAGTTTGTCTTAAAGTCAAAGTCCATTAAATATGTTCCCTCTGCTTTTAATATATATACAAAGATTTACTTGTTCATATTAAATGATAGCAGAAAACAAACTGCACTTGCTCAGAAACAATGCTCACGAAGTTGCAGATGATTTAGATTCTAAAGGAATTGTTGCGGAGACTGCTTACGTACTGTATAGCGTTTTGTGAGTGGTGGAGGCATGTACGGGGATTCTCGCACAATTTCACCCAATCCAGACCATAACACTTGTTAGTGCGCACAGTGTATGGTAAAATATTAAGCCACTGGCCAGCTGACACTAAACAACCTATTTCTAACCATTGTGTGGACATTTCATCATTTGAAGTGCAATACAAAGGTTATGGAATCACTGCTTACATTGTACGCTTCTGTTGTACCCTACATTTATACTATGTAACTGCATTAAACTGTGCTGCTCTGTGCCTGTCTACTATGTCAGCATCCAGAGCCACAGTTTGGATTGCTCACAGCAACGTTTTAGACTGTGTTTTTCCCCCCCATGAACTTCTGCACAAAGGTGAATGTGGATGAATGAAATAGGGATGAAGCCATAATAGCTTTATTTGAACTTGTCAACTGTTGTCACTTCTGTTTACCAAAACATTACCATTTTCTTATTTCTAATGCTTTTTTCTTTCTTTCATAGAATCTCCACTCATTTTGCTATCATTATTTGCAGTAAGAATAAGCAGACACAGGCGATACTTCCCATTGACTGTTCTTATCATCTGAACAACAATGCAACAGAGAGCGCGAATAATGGTGGCTTTTAAAACGTTAGCAACAGTCTCATTGTTGCCAGATGGTTGAGTAGATAACGGTTGCCTTAAGAATCATAAAGCCCTGGTGCAAGTCCCTGACCTATATACGACCGGTTGTAATCTCCGGTATGAAAATGTCATTACCGAAAAAGACACATCCGAAAGTTCCTTTTCGGATGTTCCTAATTCGAATCATGCAGAGTTTCTATTTTTTTTTTAGAATAGGTGAGTATACCGTTCGGCATACTTCACCCATTCACCTTGGAAACAGCAATATCCTTCCACCGCCGATATCGCCAGGTGAGTAAACTATCTCTGTGCAGGGGAGGGAGGGATAGGGTCAGCCTGTAGGGGAGGGAGGGTTAGAGTCAGTCTGCAGGGGAGGGAAGGTTAGGGTATGACTGCAGGGGAGGGAGGGTTAGGAAGATGGTGGGTTAGGGTCAGGCTGCGGAAGATGGTGGGTTAGGGTCAGGCTGCAATTAAGGCAGGGTTAGGGTCAGGCTGCCAGGAAGGGAAGGTTACGGTTAGGGTAGTGAGAGGGGAGGGTTAGGGTAAGAATTAATGGACTGGGGGACTATTTTTTAATAACTTTTCGGAGCACCAATAACTCGGTGCTCCGTGGATTGATTGCAATGCCTTTCTCGAGGAATTCAGATTTTCACCCCCCACCCCCACCGACAGGGGACTTACGCAACTCATTTGTGTAAGTCCCCTGTCTCAGAACATCTGCGCATGCAGACCTACTGACGTATGTAACTAAGTTTCTTATGTCAGTAAGTATGCAGAAGGGGCTGACCCTTCAATTACGATGGCCATTTAAATGAGGGTAAGGGGGCAGGGAAGCCCCATTACGAATAGGCCGCATGGCCGCAGACCTAGTTGTAAAAGTTAAGGTAGCTATCTGTTAATTATCCAGATTTCCTACCGACTTCAAGGGGTGCAGGGGGCGTGCATTCCCCGCTATGGCAGCGTAATTACGGACCCACGTAAAGCGTGCTGGGGTCAGGATCTGGCTCATGGTGCCTGGAGCACCTCACCTCAAAGGAGCTTCAGTAGTCCTTGGCCTTTTGCCCCTCCCATGAAAATGTTTGTTCCTAAACCCCAGTAAATATATAATAAAATTTAATTATTAATTAACATATTAAAAACATTTTAAAGGCAACATTTTTTTAAAACAATGCCACGGATAATTAACAAAAAAAAGTCACAACAGAATAATATTCGACAAATCACGATTTATGCCCATAATATAGATATATAGAGAAAGCTAGTACTAAACACCCAATGTATGTTGCAATATCCCCTAAAGCCTATAAACATACAGCAGTAGCATGCGCTCATCCGGGCCTGATCCAGAGCTACGGCCGCCGTCGCTAGTACGGCCGCCGTAGCCGTAATGCGCATGCGCCGGGCAGATGTTGACCGACGTCACTATGGAAATGCCCGATCGTAGATCGGGCGTCCATAGTAGCGCCGTA
>WWET01005802.1:62434-84686 GCA_011038615.1 Limnodynastes dumerilii
TATATATACAGTGTGTGTGTGTATATGTGTGTGTATATATATATATATATATATATATATATATATATATATATTCATTGGTTGGGGGGCCTTCAAACCTATCTTGCTTAGGGCCCCATGAAGTCTAAATCCGGCTCTGCTCCCACTGCCAGAAGAGGGCAGCACACTAAGTTGTAGGCTGCTAGTAAATCAGAAAGCATTCCAAGCCATCCAGACTTAAGAGAAATTTGTTAAGTTCACAAATTAGGTTCCCTCTTAGTCAATTTACAGTATGGATGTTCCCTCTCTCTGCTTTACCATCCATTCTCCTGAACTAATTTAACTTTCTGCAAGCTTCTGATAGCACATATATCTGATTAGTCCAGTCCGAGAGATATCAATCATACAATCGAGTCTGCCTTGGGGATATACAGTAATACAGTGAAAATTGGACAAAACCATGTTAAAATTCAAGGGGAGTCAATTTCATTGTATTGTTTACATACGCAGAGAATAATTTGCTGTTGCTCACAGATACTGACCAAAATTACTTTTATACTATTATTTAGACTTGAGATGGTAAATATCACTTTTCAACTCTAAAAGCCAGATTTACTAAATTGTGGGTTTGGAAAAGTGGAAATGTTGCCTATAGCAACTAATCAGATTCTAGCTGTCACTTTCTTTTTACATACTCGAGAATGTTAGCAAAAATCTGATTGGTTGCTCTGGGCAACATCTCCATTTTTCCAAACCCGCAGCTTAGTAATTCTGGCCCTAAGAGTCAGATTTACTAAGCTGTGGGTTTGGAAAAGTGGAGATGTAGCCCATAGCAACCCATCAGATTCTAGCTGACATTCTCTAGTATGTAATAGGAATGTGAGAGCTAGAATCTGATTGGTTGCTATGGGGAACATCTCTACATTTCCAAACCCACAGCTTAGTAAATCTGGCTCCAATGCTGTTTGCAACAGCTGACATTTGCCTTCCTTGTATTTCAAGTAGTTTTTTTGTCCAAGTGTAAATTTCCACCTGTTTTTCTCATTTTGAACCTCTGAATGCAATCTATGGTTACTAATAATAGTTTATCTTGAAGACCAAGATTTTTCTTTATGTAGAATCAGGAACATACATATGTTTATAACATCAACAATTTATTGGAGAGTCAAATCATGCATCAGTATGCACTTCACATGAAGCGTTTGGAAAAATGTTACTGTGCATCACTTATTTCTGGTTCCATTGATGATGACAGAAAATAACATGTTTTTCGCACAACCTGATCAATATCAATTTTCAAATGTAGCATTGATCGTGCGAGTATTTTTTATTCAGATGTAACAGTGGTATTCCTGTGTAATTTTCTTGTTGCTCATAAAAGCAGGTTGTTGACCTGTGTATTGTCAAATGATATTGATTAAAAGGGAAGGCTACACCGTCTTCCATTTTCCGATCCTAAATAGGATGTGGTGTATTTTAATGCACGATGAATCATGAACAGGAGTTATAATTACTGACAAGCGTTTCTCTGTATTTTAGCATTCACTACTATTTAATCAATACATGTTTTGAAGTGTAAATGAATTTCTGAGAAGCATGAATACAAAATAGCATGCAACAACAATTAAACTATAGAATGGAATGACTTTCTATTTAGATGGATGCATATTAACCTTTTATCATCACCATATAAGTGACCTTTTAAGTCATTATTGGTTTTGTCTTACTTGGGTCATCACTCACAAGTTGGTCACACTAGAACAACCCAAGGACCTATATACAGATGTGACTAGATATACCTTTTAACAAAATTGGGAAAGCCCGTCATACATGGTGTGAAATGACACGTTTAGTGGATCCACCTACTGGAGAAAGGTGATGGGGACATTTTGAGAACAATGAAAGTGTGTTTACTCACTATTTAGTTGTAATCTAGACTCCTACTGAGTACGATCAATGGAGCTGATGTCACCCATTCATACACACAGTGGGAGCTTCCAAGCATTGATCAGTATAGGTTTTAACCATTGTGTATGTCTGAATGGGTGATGTCAGTTCCACTAAATACTGAATAAACAGTCTTTAATGCTTTATTTAACTGTCTACAATAAGCTTTACTCTCCATATCATGAGAGAAGTGCCATGGAATGGTATGTGGTCACATCTGTAGACCCGAGGAACATTACACTCATCAGGCTGGGAGTTTGGATCTGCAGAGTTTACTTACCATATGGTTTAGTCAGGTTGGAAGAGGTGTTGAGTTAGAGGTCTGCTGGCCTCATTAGTAAATGTTTTATAGGCAGTAACAGGAGTACACACAGAAGATATGGTTAATTACATGTGTTTTAAATGTGGTTATTCTTGTGTTCTTGGTATCAGTTTTGTGTTTTACCTGCTATTGGTCATTTTTCAACTCGGATTAGACTTGGTTGGAAGCAAGCAGTGCCGAAACCAGGTGGTGGTGAATTGAAAAAATACTTTATTTGTCTCATTACCCTGGTACTACTGTATAAGGGCACTACAGAATCTTGCTTAGAATCCATGTCAAGTAGGAGTCTATTAAACCTTATTATTATGGCTCTGAAGCAGATGAAGAGCACCACATTGTTATTTGTTTGGGTAGCTATAGTTTGAGTCAAGATTTAAGCTCTGCTTTTCTTGACAGCTCCATCCTTTATAAATTATAAATAATAAAATTTTAATAATTTTAAATAAAATTGAAAAAAAAGTTTAACAAAATATTTTAATAAAAAAAATATTAATGGAACCATAAATTTCTGTGTTGGTCTTTGATTCCATGGCAGATTTACAGGATTGGTTGGTAAGATTTGGCATGCAGACTGAGCAAACTCTTTTGAAACAACCAAGCTGATTAGTCAATTATTGTGCGGTGCCAAGAAAAAATAGCTTCAACAATGACAAAATGGTCCTAAAGCACAATGGGCCAGATCCAAACCAAAGTTCACTGTAATTGTGATCTCATAGTGTATTTAAGTAAGTATTATGCACTCCCTTCGGTCGCATGTAATTTACTTGATTTACGAGTACCAACCCTACCATAACTTTTACTTGCATAAGTACGGTCATACATAATGGATTGTCGCATGTAACTGCCTAACCCAGCTCATACTGTACAATTTAAAGGCCTCCCTCCGCCTACAATGTGTATTTCCGACTGTCATATGGATGACCCAGCCCTTTGTTCGTAGTTACACAGAAGGTAATGTCATGGTCTGGGTAAGTTTGGGATCAGTGGTGGGTTCCGAGGGGCGTGCAGGGCGACAGGCAACATGGTGGAAGCTGTGAGGCCGGAGGTAGTGCTTGTAGGTGGGACTAGGAGGATCAGGATGGTACAGCGGACTGCTGGACTTGACTAGATTGCTCCAGAAACTGGACTGGACAGTGGACTGCTGGACTGGACTTGATTGCTCTAGAGACTGGACTAGACAGCAGACTGCTGGACTGGACTGGATTGCTCCCGAGACTGGACTTGACAGCGGACTGCTGGACTGGACTGGATTGCTCCAGAGACTGGACTGGACAGCGGAATGCTGAACTGGACTAGACAGTGGCCTGTTGGACTGGACTGGATTGCTCCAGATACTGGACTGGATTGGTAACAGAGGTGCAGGTAATGCCGGTAGCAGTAATGCAGGTAATGCTGGTAGCAGTAGTGCAGGTAATGTTAGTAGATGCAGTGCAGGTGATGCTGGAAGCAGTATTGCAGGTGATACTGGTAACTGCAGTGCAGGTGATGATGGAAGCAGTAGTGCAGGTAATGCTGGAAGCAGTAGTGCAAGTAATGCTTTAAGCAGTAGTGCAGGTAATGCTGATAACTGCAGTGCAGGTAATGCTGGAAGCAGTAGTGCAGGTAATGCTGGTAGCAGTAGTGCAGGTAATGGTGAAAGCAGTAGTGCAGGTAATGCTGGTAACTGCAATGCAGATAATGATGGTAAAGCAGGCTTGATTAGAGAGACAGCTGGGCTTGGAGAAGCAGTTTTCTCTAGCAAGGAATTCAAGAAGAAGGAAGCAAGACAGACTGGATGCAAGACAGGCTGGGCTGGATGCAAGACAGGCTGGAAACAGGCACCCTGAAGACCAAGTTGTTCTGGCACTGAGGGATCAGTCCACAGGGTTTAAATAGCCCACCCAGTGCACAGATTGGCTGGAGGGTTCATGTGTGCTGCAGAGGAATCACATGACAGGAGGTAAGATTGCGACGTCCATGCACCAGAGGACAGTGGTGCAGATGCCAAATTCCCAGACACTATGCTGCAATGGACACTGTGTAGGAGGCTGCCACTACTGTGAGGGGCACCTCTGGAGGGCTGGAGAGCAGGCATGACGTGTAAGAGCCACCTCCAGGTTAGGTAAGTGCGACGGCATCTGCCACCAAACGTGACAAGTACGTACGATCAGAGTTACAACACCTAACAGCTGCCGCGCAAATAGTCGAAAGCATGCAGAAAGCGTAAATACGCACTCGTACTGAACTAAGGATCTGGCCCAAGGACCCATAATAGGATTACAAAGTCAACACAATTCAGCCATTGCTTTGCTGATCCTGGGCTGTATTCAGAGATCCGTTTTCCCGGCCAGTTCCGTGCATATTTTTAGGTACGTTTCAACTGCACATGCGTAGTAACTTTATTTACACAATTGACGATGATACGCGCAGAAGTGCCTTACGGATGGACCTGTGAATCGTACGTGGATACATACGTCCGGATATGCGACGGAAAAATACGCACAGGAGAATTTAAATAAAAACGGTCAGGGGGAGGCATTTAAATGAAGTAAAGTAGGCACGATTAGCAAGATACGCATGGACGGAGGACACGTCCGTGCGTATATTTGCGGACCGATCGGGACACGGATCTATGAATACGGCCCCTATTAAGATAGTAAATAGTGGTGGTAGTGGTGGTGGGGTGAATAACCTCGCTTATCAAGTAGTATGGAGCCACTGTGCAATGTTTACAATTATCGGAGCATTTTCTCAGGAGCCCATACATCATACACTGTAGATAGCGTTACACCAACTATTGGTCTGGACAGAGGATATTAGCGGTTCTATAGCTCAATGACGCACTCGTTTTCCATGTTGCCATTCCGAATATGACTGGTAGTGTGAACCTCATACCCTATTTGAGGCAACACCAGTTTTATGAGTGGACACACATCTGCAGGAAGTAGTCACACCTCTTCCATTCTCAAGACCACAGTGGCCTAGTGTTTACAATATAAGTTCCGCACTGCTTTACCCCTGTATGAGCATAAAGGGCTGGTTCCAGAAGTAAGTTCGACAGGGGACTTATGCAAGTCATTTGTGTAAGTCCTCTGTCTAAGAACATCAGAGCATGCACGCCATAGATGTTCCGCTAGTGTAACTTTAGACATATGTAACAAAGTTATGGGTGTGGGTCCCCGCTAAGAAAGGCCCTATTTCGATAGGGTAGTTTTGAACTGGCTGGGATATTGATTGGTTATGCCTCGATAAGGCATAGCAATCAATCCCGGAGCACCAAACATGGTGCTCTGAAAGGTAAGGGTAAAAACTACCCCAACCCTTCCCATAATTCTAACCCAAACCCTCTCCTTCCATTACCCTAACCATAACCCTCCCTTCCCCACAACCTGACCCTAACCCTCCCTTCCCCGCAGCTTGACCCTAACCCTCCCTTCCCTGCAGCCTGACCCTAACCCTCCCTTCTCTATAGCCTAATCCTAAAACCACCCTCCACCGCAGCCTGACCCTAACCCTCCCTTCCCCGCAGCTTGACCCTAACCCTCCCTTCTCTATAGCCTAATCCTAAGACTACCCTCCACTGCAGCCTGACCCTAACCCTCCCCTTCTATGGCCCTAACCGTCCCTTCCTAAGAGGTTACTCACCTCTCTGGAGCTGTCAACGGCGGCACCCATTCATAAAAAAAAATTCAAACAAGTCTCCCTATTCGTAATAGAGACAGCCGAAAAGTAACTTTCAGCTGTCTCTATTTCTGAGAGCAACCCATCGTTGTGAGGACTGCAACCGCTAAGTTACGTACAAGTCGTAAATTTTAAGACAGGCTTCTGGACACGTAAGTGCGCGCTCCCCACTATGATGCGTAATTTCAGACCCCCACATGCACGGGAAGCATGCATGGGTCATAATCTAGCCCAAACTGTCTATATGACAACCCAACATATTAGAGGAAAGAGTTTTTAAACTTTTTACATTTTCACAGGGCATACAGAGATACAATTTAGCGATACAACTTAGAAGAAAGTTGTGGCCTCAACTATAGCAAACAAAATTATTGTATAGAAAGATGATTTCCTCCATTAATTCCAAAATGGTTTGAAACCAGGTCTTCCAAACTAGACTCACACAGGATACATAATATACTTTTTAAGCAGAACATTACCATTTGGAAGTCATGGTATATGGACTTTTTAATGTGTCTGTTAATTAGGGAATCTCCTACATCTCTGTTGCAGCTTATTACATCTGGATATTTGGCCTGGTATATGAGTTTATTTTATATCTCTCCTTCTCTACTGCTTTAATTGTCAAAACATTTCCATTCCCTACCAAATTCCCACACCGCCACTTCTAGGTTTCCAATATGATTTGATCATAGTAACATCCTTGCAAAAGCTTTATGATATTTTTATTTAAATTTCTAAAATTTGAGAGTAGATATAAAATATTGTGCAGTAAACAAAATAATGACTTTAAATTTCATTCATAAGTTGTCCTTCGAGGGCTCCCAGAGGGGGACATCACTATCTGGGCTTAAATATCCCCTTTTAGCTATTTACTGTATGTGAAAATTATACAGTATTTGATATATAAGGATGTGATTTTAATGTAAACACTTTTCTAGGCTAAACATAAATATAGAACTACAAAAAAAAATGTGTGACCAAATGTTTTTATATATTTTTTTCTCTGTTTAGTTATACTGTATGGGTGTTTAGCCTGAAATTATATAAATAAGTATGTAAAATAGTATACGGTATGTGGTATTAGAGATGGGTAGGCTGGAAGAAGTTAAATTGTCATCGATAATTTGCCCAAAAAAATTTGGTAGAATGTTTATGATAATTTTTTATATTTTTACAAACAGCTTTTTAAACGTATAAAACACTGCGTTTTGCAAGTGCGCATGAGTACTCATAAGGCTCTGGATACTTAGGGCCCAGGCTTCCATGCTGGTAGCCTTTATGTCATCGAGGTGGGGGGGGTATGTTCATGAAGGGCTTGTTAAATGGGGTGGAAATATAGAGATGGTGCAGTACTTTTAAGGTAGGGCCTAATGTCCGAAGCCCCATATGTGCTACAGGAGTTGCCTCCCCTTACACATGGGATATAGGATCATACAGCCATCCAGCATCAGAACTCCACTGATGCTGCAATCGGAACTCCAACCATAGAGGCGGCAGTGTTCTGAATCTGTCCCTTTGTTTGAATGGTAAAATTGTGATGGACCTTCTGACCAACAACATGGTTAGCCAGCCAGTCCACATCCCAAATATAATTCTATGATTCTCAATATATTAGAAAACATTCAATAAGACGCATAGGGTTGGATCCAGACTTAAGAAGGAGCTTGAAATTTGGTTACACCTAGGAAAAACCATGTTGATTGCAGGGGGAGTCAAGGTAATTGTATTCTCTGCATGCAGGGAGATATCTTTGAATTGCTTACTGCACACAGATACTGACCAGCTTTACTATTACACTGTTATTTAGTTATAAGAGTATGATTTTTCCCACATCAATATCTTCTCTAGAAATGGGTGTATCATCCCTTAAGCTGAAGACTATATATATACATGCACTACATATACTGTTAAATCTAGTTCTCCATTAGGATATTACAGTTTAAATTGCGTAGTATTATTGTAGTATCAACCACAGACAGATATGTCTTATACACAGTCAACATAAAGCCCCTCTTATACTTACTGACAGATCAGTGACCATGCTTATCATACAAGCAGAACAGGATGCTACAGGGAGGCCACTAGTGGCCGGAGGATAAATTACATGTTTTAAAACCACAGAATATTAAGAAATAAATATTGCTAATCCTAGGGGTAGAAGGGGGTTTCCAAGCTACCAGAAAGCCCCCCAGGGCCTGATTAACAATAGGGCTAATGGGACTACAGCCCCAGGCCTCCATCTGAAAATAGACCCCGCACACTGCAGAACTCCAGGCCTCCCACTGCATCCTCCTCCAAAGCATACCATACAATGTGGGCCCTTGATAATTTATAGCCCCAGGCCCACATGGCCCTCAATCTGGCCCTGAAGCCCCCACTCCCCCTAGTGCAACCTAGTCCTGAGCTACCTCCTTATTATATGGGGACGGTGCAAAAATCTTAAGTTAGGGTCCACTATAGTAAGTCTGTACATGTGGTTAAAGTGGCCTCCCCTCGCAGCGTCAGATTTCCAGTGCAACTGTGCTTGGAGCTCTGAGCTTAGTGGAAACGGAGGTCTGAATCTGGTCCATTAGCATTAACTGCTTGCACAAATATAAATAAATAAATACATAAATATTCAGTAATGGTCAGCACGTTAAGTCAAATACTTCAGATAAGCAAGTTCCAGGTAACAATTACTAAGTCACTCAGTGTGACTGGGCAGCTTAAGATGGCTCCATTTTTTTTTTATGTGCTTTTATGCAAACCTGTTATTAATACTGTGGAATCAGATGATGTTCAAGGCCAAGATATGCCGATAATGCAGCTTGGTGGGAGCAGAGGGCACGTGATACTAACATTATGCAATGCTGGCCTAGACTACGCATATGTGGAATGTAGAATCTAGTAATATAAGAAATACCAATTAACTTGATTGAAACATGAATAGAACCTAATAAGGAGGGAGTCCCAGCTCTGTTGCTGTCAGGGTCTGTAACTCTTAGCATAAGGTCAGCTCCCCAGCCTTGCATATGGGACTTACTTCAGAAGCTTAACAATAATTATTATTCATGTACTTTGCTTAATTCTTTATTAAATATTATAGCTGTTTAAGAAATATCATGTGTTGTCTCTACCACCTAGAATTTAAAGAACCCTTAAGTTCCACAGAAAACACATGGCAATAACAACAAATATAAATATAAATAAATTTCACTTATATGAGGCAATGAATAAAGATCACAATTCTAAACTATACATATAAAAGGGCCTTCAGAAAATGATAAAATCACAATGCCACTATACAGCAATTCTGGTATGACTATTTGAGCTTTTGACATTTTTAATTTATACTGGGAGCTAGCTCTCCCATCTGCTAAGCCTTCCTCTTCTGCTAGGACCTCTCTCTTCTGCTAGGACCTCCCTCTTCTGCTAGGACCTCCCTCTTCTGTTAGGGCCACCCTCTTCTGCTAGGATTATCGGTCCGAGCAGGAGAGGTGTATTACACTAACAATAGGACCTTTACCTGGTGGGAAATCATCCCATTTATCGGTCCACCTGCTGCTGAGATCGATAATCATTCCAGTGTATGGTCACCTTTACACAATAGAGCAGTTTAAACATATATAAAGATATACTAAATCCAAAAATAAATTGAGAGTAAAATGGAATCTAGGGTCATTATAGTTTTAAATAAACAACTGGGTAGAATGGATGGGCCATGTGGCTCTTATCTGCCATCACTTTCTAAGTTTCTATGAAATAGGCACTTGTAACAAAGCATCACACTCAACAAAAGATAAATGCAGCTTTTACCTGTCCATACTTGGCCAGCTATAAACCGGAGGCATTCAAAATTGTTGATCCTTATCAAACTGCATACGTATTATAAAGTACTGTCATCAGCGTTCATCTGTATTAATTATAGACCGTCTGAATGCATTAGTAATTGCTTCGCATATGCACAAGCGTGATTACTATATATTTCTCTTCCTATTCAGGGGTCGGGAGTTTGCTTTTGCTAAGACAGTAAAGTTTTAGCTGAAGTGTAGGAATTTTGTATAATGGGTTGTCTGTTATCCTCTAGTCTCTTTCTCTCTCCCACAAACATCTCAAAAGTGTTGACCAGCAAATGCATTTGGTTTGTAAAAATTCCTTATCCTCAGTGAGCGTTTTCAGCAGCCCCTTAGCAAAATTCATAAATATCTCTAGTACTTCTGCATTTGCAACACCTCCTGTGCCATAAAATGTCAACATCAAACTATCCTTACCCTGTTCTGCAATTGTGTCCATAAGGAGGACACATTGGGGTAGATCCAGAACTACGTTTGCCGTACGTTTATTCGCGTAGCGTATTTTCGTGCGCGTAAATTTGTTACACTCCCCTCGGCACACCCCTTGAACGTACGTATTTTGTTAAGATACGCTTTCCAAACGCTACCTTAACTTTTTCCAACGTAACCGCTGTCATACGCACACGTACGTATGGGCTAGACGAATTTACGCAGCTAAGCACGCCCATACTGTACACTTTAAATACAACCCCCCGCCTACTTCACGTATTTCAGACGTATTTTGGACTAACGTAAAATCGGCACGACCACACGTAAGTATTTACGTGACAAATACGTGAATGGCCCTTACGTTCACAATTACGCTACGTTAATGTGCGTATTTTCTATTTTGCGCATGCGCAGTGTGTACAAAACAGCGATATTACGTCTCAGCCATGCGTAAATTCGCTCCAAGGCGTAGTTCTGGATCAGGCCCATTATGCTCAATGTGCTATCTTGCAACATGCAATATGCAGACTGGCATACGACCTCCTCCGCATGAAGCCTACAGTGAATAATATATAAGTTTGACATTACTCTGACAACTGTTACTTGCCTAATCCTGCTCTGTATCTGATTCTGCTATTCATAGTCTGTCTCACTTCAGAATGTAAAGTACAATACAGGTAGTATAGTCATCTCCTGTCTTGGGGAGACGTGATTTCGCATATATTTACTTGTGTGAGGACTGTGACATCAGGTGAATGAATATTGCACCTAGAAGGACAATTATAATCTCTGTTATGCAGATTTTACCTTTAATTGTATTATATATAACTAGCTCTTATATTCTACTTTAGCTGTGTCAAAGATTTAGTGGGTGTAATCCAGTTAAGTAATTGCAAGAATGAATAATGCTGTTAAGTATTTTTTTTTATTATTATTTTCATAAGTTATAGTGTAAACTTAGATACATTTCTGGGAACTGATAAACATTAAATTTCATGTTCTAGAATCACTAAGCAAATACTTACATTTAACTTGTGTTGGTAGAGCTTAGGACTCTATTTGGTGGTTAGGGAACAACAGCAAGGGCCACCTTTTTAAAATCATGTTTAACTGCAGAGAGTGCAAATTTTATAAGTTCCGAACTGGCTGTGAAATCAATTGTTTCTGCCTTTCCAAGGAGAAGCAATCGATCATCCGAAAAATGGAGAGATACAAAGGCGAATGGCAGCAAAGTGGCTCAGTGAGTAGCACTTGTGCCTCACAGCACTGAGGTCATGAGTTCAATTCCTGGACTAGGCCTTATCTGTGTGGAGTTTGTATGTTCTCCCTGTGTCTGTGTGGGTTTCCTCTCACATGCCAAAAACATACTGGAAAGTTATTATTCTGTTGACTAAATTAACTCTTGTATGTTTGTGTGTGTGTGTAGGGACTTTAGTATGTAGCTCCATTAGGAACAGGTACTGATGTGAATGTCTAATGTTCTCTGTAAAGTGCTGACAAATTGTGGCGCTATATAAATGTGGCACCCCTGCAGTGCAACATTGGGGATTGCAGGGTGCGCGAGAGCCGGGAGACAGCCAGATGAAAGTGCAAGGGTTTGTTGCCTGGCAACGGCCAGTAAATAGTGGCGCACACGGTGTGGCGTGAGGTCCTCTAGAAGCTTCGGGGGAAAAAGTTGGAGAGCGGGAGAGACGTTGATTTTTTTCAGTTAGTTGACGTGTGAGGGGAGACAGTGAAGGAAGGCTGTGTGGTGAGAGGTGACTGGAGGGGGTGGTGTAATGAAGGGATGAGGCTGAAAGCGGTGTGGTTGAGAGAAGTACTGACAAGGGGAACACTAGTAAAGCAGCCGTGGTAAAAGCGCCTGAGGTGATTACTGAAGAGAGAGCGCAGTGATAGAGCAGACGGTGTGAGGAGCAGGGTTGATGACAGAGAGCTGGAGGCATCAGAGGTATCAGGAGAGTCGGAGAAGTTGCTGTTAATTGGAAAAGGCATCAGAGATATCGGGAGAAAGCTGAGGAGGTGCTGACAGTAAAACCTATTTACCCTCAATTTAATTAGAGATTTAGGGGTCTATTTACAAACACCATTTTAATGCGACAGTGCCAGTTTTCACTTCAAAACTGGCGCTATCGCATTAAAATGAACTGTTTAATATTTACAAAATGACGGCGCAGAGTTTTTCACTCCGCTCCCGGCGTAAGATTAACTCAGGCTGGCGTTAGGGGTAAGTATTCCAACGATGTCCCCATATACCCCTCTTCTCCTCCCCCTGATATAGCTGTTATTAGGAGGAGGAAAAGGGAGATATTTATGGGGAAATCGCCGGTATACCTAAGAATATTGGTCTGGATTCACACCAGCGGACGTATTACACATACGTCTGTATTTTACCGATAATAGCTACCACGCATGTGTAGTAACTATTATCGGTAATATACGGATGTGCAATACATCTGCTGGTGTGAATCCGGGCCATTAACTTTATAACTTTAAAAAAACTTTAAAAAAAAAAATAAAAAAATTATAAGTAAAAACAAAAAATACAAAAAAAACAAAAAAATAGAGAAATAGTAAAAACTCACCTGTCCGGGCGACCTGTCGAATTGCAGGTGTCCAAGTCCCGGCATGAATACAATATGCAGTGTTTTTCATGACAGGACTTGAAAATTTCAAAGTCCCGAATGAGAGTTACTGCACATGTACAGTACTTAATTCATGCATCGCATAAATAAGAAGTCCTGTGGTGACCTGGCAGATCATTGCCGAACCCCCTGCAGGAGGGGTATGTATTTGTAAATACTATGAACGAAGCTGCCAGCTTCGCTGTGAAGATAAGGGAACTTTATGCAGCTTTGTTCGCAGTGAACTGCTGCTCTCTGTAAATAGATCCCTTAGTATTTCCTTATATTAATCCCAAGCATATTTAAACTGTTCTACTGTGTAAAGATGACCATACACTGGGACGATTATCCACGATTATCCAGCAGGGGTTGGTCCAATAAATTCTCACCAGGTTTAGGTCCTGTTATCGGTGCATACACCTCTCCTGCTGGGAATGATAATCCTAGCAGAAGAGGGAGGCCCTAGCAGAAGAGAGATCTAGCACCCAATATTATTAAGCAGGTCAAAAGATCAAATAATTGTATCAGAGCATTTCTGGCTTGAATATTGGGCGTTTGAAAAATATATTCTGACCATACACAACAGGGATTTCTGACCCCGATAACTACTGTCTATGTCCAGCTTTAGCCTTTACCCCTTCAAGTGGGTAGTATTACATGCCGTCACGCTAATCGTGGTGTTTTGTAAGTTATTACATTTTTTGCTGTCCTGTCCTCTGTAGGAAATATTGCCCAGTGTTTCCTTCTTTCCTTGTCTAGCCTATTCCTCTAGTTGTGACTGTGTGGCACCCCTGTGGTGTCTCCTCTGTGCGGGTGTGTGCATTATCGCTCTAATTCATCCTGTCTGTCTTTCTGTGTTGTTTATCTGAGCTGTTCCCTTCTATCTCTCTTTTCTTGTACCTGTTTTCAGTTACACCCCATCCGTCTTCTCTCTCCTGTTTCTTTCCAACTTTTCTTCCATTTCTTCTCTGTGTGTGGCGACCTGCTAGGAACCAGCAGCCCAGTCTATCCCCACCATCAAGGACTCTAGTGAAAATCAGGCCCTAGTTAGACTGTGCACCCTGGCCATGGCACCCGTTCTTTGTAACAGGAGGTTATTCCATTTATTAAATACCTTTTTAGTTAAGAAACTATTCTGCCCATTGGGGCAGATCCAGAGCTACACTGTGCTGTACTTCGTAAGTACAGCCAGCGTAACTCAAGAACTCCCCCCGACACTCCCCCTGTCCCAGCGTATTTACTAAAACACCTCCCTCCTTCATTAAACTACTCTGTTACGCTGGCTGAAGGCTACCTTAACGTCAGCCGACGTAACAGTGGGTAATTACGCCGGGAAACACATCGTAACACCCTAACCCAACCCTCCCTTCCTAATTTCCCCGCACAGCTTCTGTAACTACAGCGTAGTTATGGAGCTGCCCTTCCCTTCGTTCGTATCTACGCTGTAGTTATAGACGCTAGATTCATGGCATTTATGCCGTTCTTACACATATGGACGCCTAGGACTAGTGTGGCGGCCGTAGGTCTGGGTCAGCCCCATTTCCTCTAAATTCCCACCACCCTCCAGTTTATACACATGCCCTCATGTTTTATATATCTCTTCCTTTGATAAATATCCCATCCTCTAACTGGAAACACTCCTTTAGATATGTGAAAGCTGCTATCATATCTCCTTTGTCCCTTCTCTGCTCCAAGCTATACATGTTACTTCCTCTAGTCTGTCTCTGTATGTTGTGTGACACAGGACATGCACCATTTTAGTTGCTCTTCTTTGTACAGTCTCTAATGTATTATTTATGTCTCCAGAACTGAACACAGTATTCTAGGTGAGGCTGTTTCAAAGATCTATAAAGGGGCATTTATACGTGGATGTCTTATCTAATGCTATGATATGATATAGAGTTTGGATTCAGTGCATTATATTTTGAACCTTCCAACAACTATAGTTGAACATTTAAAAAAATGTTTTATGTGTATTATAAGCTGCAGCAGTGGTGAAGTTGTGGGCTGATCCCTTTTCAAACAACCGCATAAGCTTTATAAAGTACTGTTATCAGCACTCATCTGTATTGATTACAGACTATCTGAAAGCATTGGTAATTGAATTACACATGCACAAGTTTGATTACTATATATTTCTATAAATACACTGTATATAAATACATTAAAAGTGTACCACATTATGGATTTTGACTCTTGTGTTGTGTTTGTTTTGCTATTACATGAATATAATATTGGGTTATCGTGATAATAAAATACCTTTTATTGGATATATGTATACTGTTTTTGTTATATTTGGTAGTTTGTAAATGGTCGCCTCACTCTATTTTTTGCAGTATCTACAATAGGCTTATCATGTGATTGGGAGGTGGGGGATAATTAAAGAAATGTGAACTCTAAAACAACTATCTGTAAATCCCTGAGTACACAATCCCCTGATGGAATCTCATGGACAATTATTCCAAATACGCTTGATCAGATGTTGGATTTGTTATGATTCTCTACTACCCTCCCTGGAACACTTTTAAATTTAAGTTCTAATTACGATCAAACAACAAAACCCTCAGTTTAAGCACAACATTATACATAGACGTCTCAGTTTATCTTCTGACACATCATACTGAAATGATTTGCATTAAATTAGAGTGTAAATCTCCCAGGACTGGATCCAGACCTCCACCAACCCTGCAGTCGGAGATTTAAACACAGTGGTGGTGGAGATAAGTTGACGGTCCATTCAAAACGCAAGGGTCTTCTGCCAGAAGCACCGGGTGTGAGTCCCCGTCAAGAACGGTCCTATCTCGATAGAGCTGTTTCGAACTGGCTGGGATATCGATTGCTTATACCTCGAAGAGGCATAACAATCGATCCCTGGAGTACCGAACACAGGGCTCCGGAAGGTAAGTAAGGATTCTATCCCCAACCCTCTACCTAATCCTTACCCTAACCCTCCCCTTCTATTACCCTAGCTCTAACGGAAGGTAAGTAAGGATTCTATCCCCAACCCTCTACCTAATCCTGACCATAACCCCCTTTCCCCATAGCTAAACCCTAAGTCTCCTTTCCCTGCAGCCTGACCCTAACCCCCCATTCCCTGCAGCCATATAGGCAGGGATAGCCACGTAAATGAGGCTTCGGAGGCGGCAAAAGCCCAACACGGCCGCAGACCTAGTCATAAAAGTTAAGGTAGGAATTGGGACATGACAGTAGGGAGTGCAGGGGGTGTGCACTTCCCTCTACGTGTGCGCATACCTAAGGACCCCCGCACGCACGTAAATCATCCGGGGATCTGGATCTGGGCCCATGGCCCCTAGATACAGGTTAGACTCTAAAAAATGACAGAGACATTGAACAGTGACAGTGGGTCTGATTCAGGGGCAAATGTGACACGGGTCGCATCCTGCATGCTGTAGATGCATTTGAAGAAGTAGACTACATGCGACCCAAAAGCGCATCAATGAATTGCAATCCACTTCAGTTGTAATATAAATGAAATAAAACTATAAAAAAATATATATATTTTTTCATATCTGGGTTGGGTCCAGTGACTCTTAACAATGACTGTGACTGAATGGTGATACTAAACTTTTTACTTTTTTGTTTTAATGTTTTAATAATTAATACTAGTACAGTTTATTCAATTTTGTCAATTATTTTTTATTTGCAGCTATTTTAGTAGACAAAGGTGCAATGAAAGCATATTTTTAGGCTTTCACTGAGGGCAACTAAAAAAGTTAATATAATGTTCTTTTTCATATTACCGAGGAACACTTTTTTGACATTTTTCTATTCGGTTTACTATTTCATCAAAGTTTATAAATGCTTACACAAGTCTGCTAAGAACAAGGCTTATGTTTCAGAGAAGAAATATCAGACTAGTTATTTTCATGACTAAATAATGGTCTGTGCTGAATGTAACCTTTTGTCTGTAAATGTTATGTTTCGATACTTCGAAGTAGACTAGGCATTGCATATATATTTTAAAATATAAAACAGAATAAATCATTCATTAAAAAGAAAAAGAAAAAGGATGAAGCAATGTTTCAAGCAGCAAAATGAATGTGTTGTCACAAGCAATGAACCGAATTTTAAGATCTGTCTGTGTTGCATTTGGATTGGAATGTTATTGCTGCTTCCGCAATCCCATTTTCAACACTGATAGTCGACACCATCATCGGGACTGTATTAGTGCCAATGGCCCAGATCCTCTAGTCCGTACAACTGTGAAATTACATACAGCATGCACGTAATGTCACAGTTTAGAAGGTTGTTCGCATGCACAAATGTAAGTCACACTTGTTATGAACAAGAGAGGGAAGGGACAGGGGGAGTTCAAACCCCTCTCTTGGGCTGACTGACAGCCCCAGCGGGGCTCTGGATCCGGTCCATATTCAGTATCATAAAATTAAATTATAAGGAACATAGCAACCATGGCTCTGTCTTTATACAACAACTATTATCTGATCTTAGTCTCCTCACTATGTAGGGAGGGCTAAGAGAGATTTGTAAACCTTGTAACTAAAGGGGCAAGAAATATGGAGTCAAGAGATATTCAAATGGGAGGGAAATATAAACTAGGTGGTGTGGGAAGGGAAAAGGAAAGGAGACAGGGCAGAATAGGAGTCTTATTTATTGTGTTTCTCTGTGCCTTTCAAGGGGTGAGCCTCAATCAGTTTTGTACCATGCTAGTAGGGAGAACATTCAGCAGTGGACTGCTAGCCTCGGGAATCCAGTCACCTCCTCCTGGGGTATTGGATTGCATTCATTGGATGGATTGCATGTAGGTGTGGGATGATAACCCATAATAAACCTACATGTATCTGTGGTCATGAAGTCAAGCCAAAGGAACCAGGTATCCCTAAATTGTATGTAGTTCTTGTCCAGGTCAGATCCAGTATCATCCATTGACATGAAAAAAATCAATTCTTTGGAACCAGGCTTGGACTGTAGGTGGGAGCAGGGAACGCCAGCGAGTAGGGATAGCAGCATTGACTGCGGAGTTAAGTAAAGTAGGAGCGGCTTCTTGTAAGAGGAGGGAGAGGTAGGGAGCCAATTAAGAAGCCAAACCAAAGGTTCTTTCAGAACCGATTGTCGCGTGATTTCCTCCGCCAGTCTAATAACCGATGTCCAGAATTGCCTCAGTCTAGGGCAATCTCACTATATGTGGTATAAGGAGCCCTTGCTCTCATTACATCACCATCATAGGTCACCTACATCCTGTGTAGTGTTTCTGGGCAGCAATACCATCTTCTCAGAAGCTTGTATGTTCTCACTTACACGTCAGCGTTAATCGAGCTTGTGAGAGAAAACCGATATATCCATCCAACGCTGGTCCTCAATGGATTGCTTTAAATCCCTTTCCCAGACCTTAGTGAAGGGGGTGGAGCAGGGAGTGTCTCATTCAGGAGGAGTTTATAAAGGAGGGATATAGTGTGGGGCGAACACTCGGAACATTGACAAAGAACTTCGAGGGGGCACGAGAGAAAGCCGGTTGGCATGTGGGGCAGTGAAAGAAATGTCTGAGTTGTAAGTAGGCCCAGAATTCAGGTCGGAGGTTATATTCTTCTAGTAGGTTTTCAAAGGGTTGAAACTTCCCCCCTTCTATCCTTGGAATCCCCAGAGGATTTCCAAGAAGCAAGGGAGATATTGATTCCAGGACTTTTTCCTTGTTTGCACTTCCATTGGGTACAACTGGTGTGCTGACATATGATTCAGGTGCCAGTCACAGGAATAAACTAGAGACCTGAAAGGGGAAGACGGGATAAATTGGCCGGAAATTATTGTTGTGCTTATTTGGTCAACAGTCTGTTCATTTTAGCACATCTAAATTGAACCTAAATTGAAATCTTATCCTATAAAATAGTATTAAAATAAAAAATGTAAATAAATAAATACTAAGACCTTTTACTTTCTCACAATAAATCTGACCATGACACTCCCCTCTCACAAGCAGATTCTAGCTGACTTACAGACCCATAGACCTTCCTTATCTGCATGTGCAGTTCACATTCTTCTGTAATGGAATGCAGCCATGAGATGCAGCTTTCCGTGCTGGAATCAGCCTCCACAAAGGTGGTGGTGGTGGGGGGGAGGTCCACGGAAAGAACGGCCCTATTTTGATTTTTTGATGAGGCATAGCAATCGATCCGAACATGGTGCTCCAAAGGTAAGGCTGTAACTACTCCAACCCTTTCCCTAATCCTGACTCTAACCTTAACCCTCCACTCTCCACCGCTTAACCCTAACCCTAAGCATCGTAGATCCGCAGCATAACCCTAACCCTCCTCCCTTCTGTCTATGACCCTAACCAGAAGGGTAGTTTGTCGAAAATGATCCTTTGGACATGGTATCCAAGCCAGAATTAGAATTTTCATTTTTAAAATTCAATCTTGGATATAATTAAGCTTTTGTTTGCATCATTCTTGAAAGCCAGTCCTTCGTAATGGGAATTGCATCCCCTACACCCCCATCCCATTTTTTTGTTTAACTTTTTCCCCTTTTTTCCCCCATTTATTTTGCTGACATCTTGACATTGTTTGGTCGCTTAGACTGGGTACGCACACAATCAAAAGTCCGTTTCCAGATATTCTACCAGTGTGCGCTGACCAAAAAAATTATTTTGAAACGGTCTGTGATCTTCTGATCTGATCTTTTGTAGCTCCTAATATGCCAGATCGACGTAAATATATATTTAGCTTTTTGCAATTGTGTCCTGGGTCTAATAGGAGATCTGTGGACAGTACACACTAGAAAGATATCTGGTGAAATGGTCTTTTGATTGTGTGATTGGAAAGATTATCTGCTGAAAAGCCTCAGTGTCTGCCCTGCTTTTCATTGAAAAGTATAATAGATGCAATCAAACAATGGGCCAGATCCAGAGCTATGTTTTCATTATGTTTCAAGACATAGCGTATTTACTATGTACTCCCCTTGCTCGTATGTACTTTTGCCATTTAACGCTTTCCAAACCCTACCTTAACTTTACACAGCGTAACTACTGTCGGCCATCGTACAAACAGGCAGCACGTATGTAACTGCCTAAGCACAGCTAGACTGCATGATTTAAATGCCTTCCCCCCGCCTCCGAAGCTTAATTATGGGTGTCATATGGCTGGCAAGCCCCCTCGTTCCTATTAACGCTGTTGATACAAGGCTGGGACGGACGCTCAGAGTAACATCTGCCGCTTGCATGCGCAGTAAATACTAATAGACAATTTTTTTTTAACTTAGCTTTATTGAAGCAGGATGTTCAGGTTACAAATTGAAATACAATTATCCAGTACATAGTTAGGCAGAGGAGTGAACATCAACAGAAGTATCAAACAGACAATTTTACGTCAGCGGCTAGCGTAAAATCGCTCGCGTAAGTAGTTCTGGATCTACCCCAATGTCTTGTCCTTTGGCAAAATCATTGCAGAGTACATACTTACACAATATTGTTCCAAACACTCATTTACCCTACGATTGGAAAGATAATAATGGAAAAAAAAATCCTGTGTGTACAAGCTGAAATATTGGGGATGTACAGCAATAACCTTCAACTACTGCCGATAAGACAATATTACTTACAATTCACTGTTAGCTTAATTCTATGTGTATTCCCTCAGGATATTGTTTCTTGCTATCGTGTGTTTTTTGTTTGTTTGTTTGTTTGTTTGTTTTTTTGCATGTCCCAACAAAATGGAGCAAAATAATTCACTCGTCCTTGTTTACCAAACCCATTTCCTATTCAAAATTCATGTTCCACCATTGATTTCCAGTCTCGCAGTGGTGCCCTGCATAATGCATTTCCTGCTCTGACACAATTTGGAATACCAATTTGTAAGACGTACACATAAAAATGTATTATATATTGTATTGAACCAAACTTTCTTTGAAAGTAAGAAGCCTGTCCCACTCTGCATGTCATTACCATCCGTGGCTGGGGAAGCCTGGGACAAACTTAACGTGGTCTTAAATTCAATCTCCAGGAAAATAAATGTTCATTCAATTGAGATAAATAGCTGCAGTTTAAATAAATGTCTAACAGGGAGGAAAAAAAAAATCAATTTATTAGCAAACGGCCTGAAATGAAACTAAATTTAAGCTCTTGTTATCCTGAATATTAGATGTCTTTTTTTTTTTCCTCGATATGAATGAAAATGTTATTCACAGTTGCTTGCAGCCGCGGAAGTAAGAATTATATCGCACTGTACACAAGACAGACAAATAGGGGCAGTTAATATGATGTATGTGCCATTTACTTGTATTATGCTATCAATATACTGTATGCAGTGTTTTGTAAGGTAGAGAGCGAGATATAACCACAGGTATGCAGGAGTAATGAGCAGACATCATAGTTGACAGCTGTCCAGAAAGTACAATGTCTAAAATATGTCTCCCCTGGTAAAAACTTTGTCAGATATGAACCAGTCTCTCCAATTTTTTATCCATTAAAACCCAGGATGACCTAAGATTCTATTTGATCCTTTGGGATTTTTCTTTACCTTTAATTAAGATATCCTTGTGTTTATTACAACTATGTTTAAATTGCGTTACTGTATTAGCCCTTTCTACCGCTGGTGGCAGCCTATCCCTCTGCTCAATTACCCCTTGTTATACCATTTGTAAAAGCTGCTATCATATGCCCAGTCCAGGGCCAGTGCCAGGGTGTTCCGTGCTGCCTCCCTGCGAATTTGTGCCCTTTTGTTTATCAATTTAACATTTAACACCAATGACCGTCCTAGATTGTAGTAAGCATCATAAAACACAATCTTGTGACCACAAAATGAAAGAAAGTCATAGGCCCAGATCCAGACCCCCTCAGGCTTTATGTGACAATCCCCGATAGGACCATCGTAAATACTTGGTCTGCCCCTTATGTGTACTTACTGTCGTATGCAACAAAGTGCATCAGTAAGTTTGCACATGGAACATCTGGCATGCACATGCGCAGATGTTCTGAGACAGGCTACTTACGCAAATGACTTGCTTAAGCCCCCTGTCGTACTTAAGTTAGGATCTAGGCCATAATCACTTCTATACATTATAGACAGCGTTTATGTTTCTCCAGTATCTACAGTTTTCCTCATTCCTGTGTCTCCAGCCTTCCCAGTATTCCCCATTTGTGTGTCTCCAGTTCCCAGTATACCCAATCATCTTTCTCCAGCCTCCCAGTATTCACCATCATGTCTCTCCAGCTTACAGATTCACCATTATGTCTCTCCAGCCTCCCAGTTGTCACGAACTGCGAGGTTGTGTGGGACCTGTCCCGGGTTTCCAGTGAAACGACAGATGAGCAGGAGTGAAGTAGAATTCAGTGGCTTTTAATAAGGATAGTTGCACAAGACACGGAATAAATGATAATAGTTCGTAGGACAATACCGGCTTGAGTCAGATGTAGGAATGTCCAAAAGGTAGAGGAATAGAGTGACCATGATAAGACGGACTAGAGTGAGGGGTGAATGTCCAGAGGGTAG
>WWET01005803.1:0-18606 GCA_011038615.1 Limnodynastes dumerilii
GAATCAGCATGATTCCTTATGTGACTTACCTCTTCGGAATGAAGAGCAGGGTCTGTTCCGTCTGCACATGCACCAAATACGTATAGCGCATGCGCAACAATTTTACTGCATCGTCGGAACTTCATTAACAAATGAAATGATGATGCTGCCCCTTTTATTGTAGGACATCAAGGTCCTGCTCAACGAAGGGGCATCTCTATAAATCGGGTGAACGAAGTGTCCAGGCTCGCTGCGATGATAAACAAGCCTGGAGCACTATCGTTCATCAGATTTACAGGATGCTCTATAAATAGAGGCCTTTGTATGCAGCCATGACTCAAAGGCTTCACTGACAGCCTTTCAGTGTCTGAGCCGTGGATCCCTGAAGAAAAAAAAAAAACACAAACTGCAGAAAGTCCCATGCGGTATCCATACGCATGGGACAAATAGTAAAGCATGACTGTGATAACACGATCACTGACTGTGCTTAAGAGGATGATGTCAATCACTGACATCCGTCCTTTTTCACTGCACTTTGTGGGGACCTTTTGTATGTGGGGGCCCCAGGACGACCGCCCCGATCTCCTCGTGGTTAATCTGGCTCTGATCCCTTATCTACATTGGATCAGTTGACCAATAGATCATTTCTCATTGTCCCATGTTCCCTCTCTCCCATATTCCCTTATCCATCCTTTATTTAAACATTTTTTTTATGTATACTGAGGTATATGCATATTTATTGAATTGCGAGTTTTCATGCTCCTGATATTGTACAATATGTTATGGTTATTGACTTATTGTCTTTTCAATAAAAATGTAATAAAAAAAATATATAACTATTCTCTACAATGACATGATTTTCCATAAAATGTATTTTTTTTACAGAGAGAGTAATGCTTATGAAATGTTTGTATTCCAGCCTCAGCATTTTCATTGCTTCAGATCTGCCCCTACTAGGAAGAGGTTGGGGCCCCAAAAGCATGAATGTATAAGAGAAAGGGTACAATATGTAATGTGGGCAGAGGTGTGTTACTAGAGGTATAATAAGTAATGTGTGTGCAGTGTTGTGAATGTGGAATATTTAATTTTTGGAAAATGGCATGCTATATCTAAAGTGGTTAAAAGGTGTAACTCGGGGGTGTAATATGTCTAATATATATCATTTGTATTGTAGGGAGAATTATGTGTCTGTGTGGGTGCAATGTGTGGGGAGATGGTATGTGTTGGAAATAATATATAATGCAGTGTAACTGGGGGGTGTAATATGTTATGAGGGGAGAGTGTTGTGAATGTAAGTTTGTTAGAGCTGGCCACAGTACATCTTATGTTTTGTTATAATAGGTAGAGTGGTGTGTGTGTATGTGTATGTGTGGGCACTTCAAACACTGAAGTGAAGAGATATAGGACCTGATTGAGAGATTGAAAATAAAAGAGGAAAGTTACTCCTGGGCAAAACCATGTTGATTTAAGGGGGAGTCAAGTTAATTGTATTCTTTGCATGCAGAGATAAAGGTGAAACTTGAAAAATTAGAATATCATGCAAAAGTTCATTTATTTCAGTAATTCAGCTTAAAAGGTGAAACTAATAAATTATATAGACTCATTACATGCAAAGTGAGATATTTCAAGCCTTCATTTGTTTTAGTTTTGTTGATTATGGCTTATAGCTTATGAAAACCCCAAAATCAAAATCTCACAAAATTAGAATAATGTGAAAAGGTTCAATATTGTAGACTCAAAGTGTCACACTCTAATCAGAAAATTTATTCCAAACACCTGCAAAGGGTTCCTGAGCCTTTAAATGGTCTCTCAGTCTGGATCAGTAGAATTCACAATCATGGGGAAGACTGCTGACCTGACAGTTGTGCATAATAGCATCATTGACACCCTCCACAAGGAGGGAAAGCCTCAAAAGAAAATTGCAAAAGAAGTTGGATGTTCTCAAAGTACTGTATCAAGTACTGTATCAAAGCATGACAGCAGCCTGGAGACGATTGTCAGGAAAAGGCCATTCAAAAGTGCGGGGAAGCAGCACAAGGAGTGGACTGAAGCTGGAGTTAGTGCATCAAGAGCCACCACACACAGACAGACATGGGCTTAAAATGTCGTATTCGTCTTGTCAAGCCGCTCCTGAGCAACAAACAACATCAGAAGCATCTTACCTGGGCTAAAAAAAAACGGTCTGTTGCTCAGTGGTCTAAAATCATCTTCTGCTAATTTTGCATCGCATTTGGAAACCAAGGTCCCAGAGTCTGGAGGAAGAATGAAGAGGCACACAATCCAAGATGCTTGAAGTCCAGTGTGAAGATTCCACAGTCTGTGTTGATTTCGGGAGCCATGTCATCTGCTGGTGGTGCTGGTTTTATATATATATATATATATATATATATATATATATATATATATAGTTTTAAACCTGCTAGGTGTGCATTCCAGGAGGCACAGTTGACCACACCCATGTGATGGCGTTGCACCGTCACAATCATCTTGTTGCGCTCAACGGTGGGGTGGCCCTAAGATGTTGCTGTACCGAGGCCCAGAATTTCTCTTGGTGGCCCTGTGTATGGCTATATTCTAAATGAGAATCAAGCCAATCAGCTAAATATGGATTTATAGGTTTAATTATGGTAAAGTGTGTGGAATAGACTGTTTTAGTCTGTGTCTGCCTGATAAATAGCTTGACACACCTCTCATATGAGAAATACATAAATAATGACAATAAGCTTTTAGTTAAATTCATTATGGGAATATTTTTACATTAGAAACCTTGGGATGGATCCAGACTTCAGTAAGTGCTTGAACTTAGTTACTCCTGGGCTAAACAATGTTGATTGCAGGGGAGTTATATTTCATCTGTTGCAAACAGTATTAGAGTTGAGAGGTGATGTTTCCCAACCCAAGTCTAAATAACAGTGTGATAGTAAAGCTGGTCGGTATCTGTGTGCAGTAAGCAGTTCAAAGATATATGCCTGCATGCAAAGAATACAATAAACTTGACTCCCCCTGCAATCAACATGGTTTAGCCCAGGAGTAACTAAGTTCAAGCATTTACTTAAGTCTGGATCCAGCTGCTTGTAACTGAAGATCTGTCATTCTTCTTCAAGTCTTTGTGTCTGTGTTGTCCAAGCAGACTGTTCTTGCAAGGTCTTCAGTCCTGTGCATGTCAAAAAAATTTTGGCTTCTTTTTTTATTAGTGTTTTTTCAAAACCGCTGCCATTGATTTGACACTGAAAGGACCAGTGTTACGGTACATATTTGGTGAAAACATATACTCAACTAGAGATACCGTGTTGTCATAAATACAGTCATGAGAAAAATATAGTCCAAAAGATCCTTCACAATTAGTATTACACCAACAGTCATGGGTCATTATCTGTGTAGAATATGGGGAAGACATTGTGACACCAGTTCTACAGGGTAATTATCATCTATCTGCATGGTTAAAAGAAATCAGAACCTCCTCATTACAAAGAGGAGAGAGAGAATAATAAAACGTTTATTGAAGGTCTGTCAATCATCTAAGTACATTATTTTTGCATAAGGGTATTCCTAAGGGGAACACCACAAGCCAGCCCTCTGCCATGCATAAAGTAGTAACCATTACTATTTCAGAGTTTTGTTCATGTTCCAAGTATAAATCAATTGAACTGCATTTCCACACTGTGTATGCTCAGAGCTGAATGCTATTCCGTGTTACTCGATAGGATACATTATAATCTAATCAGACTTAAGAGCAATGGCAATTTACTAAGTTAAATTTACAGTCTAAGCATTTGCCCGTGTACCAATAAAGACTACCAGACTTCGAGAGTTTTCCAACACTCGAGATGGTAAACTCAAAGTAGCCACTAGCTGCTGGAAATCTGTGCATGTGAGTGGGAGCATTGCAAGTCCTGCTGGGGCTCGCATTGCGAATTAGGGACAGCCGTAAGCCGTATGGGATCAGCATACTCACCCATTCATTTTCAGGGATTTTCGCCGCCTGGGACTTAAAGTTAGGCTGCAGGGGGAATTATGGTTAGGCTCTGGGGGAGGACTTAGGGTTTGGCTGTGGGGGAAGACTTAGGGTTAGGCTGCGGGGGAGGGGACACATAGTTTTTGGGTTAGGGAGCGGGTTGGGGGAAACAGCTATCGGAGCACTATTTTCATTGCTCTGGTGATCGATTGCTATGCCTTTCGAAACAGGGCCATTCGCTACGGGGACCCACACGATACCCAAAGGGAACGCATGGATGTCTGGCCCAATGCAGATCTATACACACCTTTAGGAACATGTCAAGCTCTTGTTTTTAAAAATGAAAACTGAATTAAAATCATGTGACAATCTTTCTTTACTGTTTATATTCAGCTTTTGAACTATGCTCTTGTTATACCATATCATAATTTATTGTTAAACTGAAAGGTATAATATTTTCTCTTAGACTAAAACTAAAAAATCTTTGTAAAATTGCATTAAACATCCTCTAACAAGAATTTTTCATATAACGTGACACCACCTGTAATGTAGTTTCAATAATACAGTAAGTAGACTAATAGAAAATGGGTTGTTTGAAGCATATTTTAAATTATGAGGCTGAAGTCATTAAAGCAAAACAGCAATGAGTGTTGTTGAAAGGAGAAAGAGTTACTTTCCAATAAAGACAGCCATCTGGCTGAGTGGTGTTGCTATCTGTCTCATCTGTAAAAAAAAAAAAAATACAATGTTGGCTTTGAAACAGCATCAGGTGTTTTGATGGTTCCATTGGGAATACATGAGTTGTTTTACATTAACTGGAACCAACTGAATCTCTAACTCAGGTCAACGTGCTGGGGTTATAATCTCTAAGGAGAGAAAAGGAAGACGTGTGGCTGCATGTCAGTTGCTGTAAAGCTTAAATGAAGATTACAGAGATCTTAGCTTTCAAACAATGTAAACAAAGCATGATCCTTTCCACATAGTATTATTTATTGCATCTCTCACATACAGGGACTGACCAACCTGCAGCCTGGGACGCAGAGTATGGTGGGGAGGCATCAGGAGTGGTTTAACAATTGACCTGTGGCTATATTTATTGGTTTATTTATTTAATTTATTATCATGTTATACAGTGTCATCAGAATAGTGCTTAACATTTTAACAATTACTATAAGAAGACTGGGTGGTAACAGACTTACGTAAGAGGGTCCTCTCCTCAAGCTTGCATTCTGTAGGACATTGGATAATGATACATAAAGGCAAGTACTATATATTATACAATGGACCAGCCATCTAGTATTGTAAAAGTGCTCTGTGCTCTATATGATCCAGTCACACAGCAGTTTTAGTATTAGGACTGAGGGAAATTTTAGTATGAAAAGAAATGGCAGGAGTGTCTTAATACAGACCTCCTGAGTACACATATAGCAGATGGATAGGGACTCACCTACAGGAGATGCCTTGACGCTGGGTAGGTGAGCTTAACCCTATATAGCTATATTGTGAACTAAACCTCCTTTTTATTTATGTGCTGACACATAGTGTTATATAATGTTTGTTTGGAGCGCCAGACCTCTCTTTTGTTCCTTGTAGTTACACAGTGGTCACTTCAGTCCTTGGCTGCACCTCTCCTTTTATATATACACTTGCACACATTTCATATATTTGAATTGAAGCGTGGTCTTGTGTGTTTTTTTTATTACTTAAAAAAATAGTTTCCAAATTTGTGTAAATCATGTAACAAAAAGGAAAGCTGGATAGCAATGTAGTTGTAAAAGAAAAACTGAGGGTTAAATCATTTTTGGTCTGAAGGATGATAAACCCTGGGTGAGGTAGGATCTTAGGTAGATTGTTTAATTGTTTAAATATTTTAGATAGGGGGGTTCAATAGTATTAAGGGGAGGGGATTTAGCCAGAGGTGATATAAGCTCAAATTAAGATGGGTCCCTACCTCTTTGGTCATCGGGACCTTCATCTTATATTAATTTGTTTTTGTTAAAAGTTTATCTGTTGACTCTTTGTCCTTGCTGTTCTAACAGCTTGGGGGTGGATGAAAAGGCAGCGTATCGCTAAAATTCTTAGTCTTCAGGGACCAACAGCCCAGCAGGCTTCTCCCCTAGCCTGGGTAATTGACTTGGTTGCGGGTCAAGACGGCTGTGATACCGCGTTTCGTTTTAGAGGCGGGGTTGGGTCCTGCAGGTTAATTGGGAGCATTAGCAAAATTTCCATCTGGACTGTTATAGCACCGTCCTCTGCAAGTGGGGTGGTTGATTCCCCCGCTTTGGGTTATCGGACACTATATAATTTGCCCCACCCTTATTAGATATTGGTTCGCATAGCCTAATCTAGATCCCGGGCTGCCTTCTTCCGTCACCATCCCTGTGGTGTTCAATTGTACAGCATTTAATGTTTTATATGCTTGTTATTTGTTTATTATTTTCTGTTCTTTATTTATATTTATGTGACAATAAACTTAAAGGCTTGATGAGCCCTTTTAATGCAACCTGGCTTGTTTATTGAGTAAAGGGTAAATAGGGATGAGTACATGGTCAGGCCCCAGGCAACGACTCAACCTTAAAGCGTTTATTGGGTAGACAAATGTTAAAAAGTAGGTTAAGTAATTTTGGTCAGCTCATCTGTAGAGGTGAATTTTAAGAGAGCACTTTCTACAAAATAATGACAACCACTGTAGAGACTGACGGAGTGAAACATCTTTTGAAGAGTGTTTTGAAAGGAAAATCAGTCTATCTGCTGCATGCAATATAGACTATATGAGTGTATCTTTATAATGAGGAGAGCATTGCAATAATCAATGCAGGAGATGATTAGTGCATGAATGAGAGTTTTTGCAGTGTCTTGTGTGAGATATTTACCTATACTAGAAATTTGTTTTAAATGTATGTAAAAGGATTTAGAAATATATTGTATGTGGTGAACAAAGGAAAGTTCAAAGTCAACTGTAACAAATTGATTCATCCTTTCCTCTTATTTCTCCACCCTTACCCAAGTCAAGCACATTTTATTTAAATCTCCCAAGCATCCAACTCCCATCGCCTCTTTGCCACTTTTAACACTCTTCTCTCCCTGCCCCTTCCTTCTATCCCACCCTCTATCTCTGCTTCCAACTTTGTCTCCTACTTCTCATCCAAAATTATCTCTATCAGAAATTACATCTCCACCACCTTGATTCCCCAATCTCTACCCAACTCTCCATCCCCACTGCCACCAAACTATCATCAAGTTTTCTTTTCTCTATTCTATGACAAGCAATGATATACACTCCCTAATTATATCCTCACTGCCCTTAACCTGCCCTGTGGAACCCATTCCCTCACACATTCTAGCCCACCTTTTCAGCCTTTCCCTCTTGTTTGGTATATTATCTTCCTCTTTCAAGCATGCCTATGTCTCTCCAATTATCAAAAAACCTAATCTCCAACATACATCCCCTCCAGCTACCGACCTATATCCCTTCTCTTTTTCTCCCCTTAATGACACTGCTCTCTTCTGGTTTTACTCCTATCTCTCTGACCGCACCTTCTATGTTTCCACCCAAAGCTCATCCCCCCTCCACCTCTCTGCTCCCAGTTGGTGTCCCCTAGGGCTCTGTCCTTGGCCGCTCCTCTTCTCCCACTACACCCCCTAACTAGGTAACCTCATCAGCACCTTTGGTTTCAACTACCATCTCTACGCTGATGACACCCAAATTTACCTCTCCTCCTCTGACCTCAACCCCTCTCTTCTGTCTAACATTTCCGAGTGCCTTGCATCCCAATCCACATGGTTGGCCAAATGCTTCCTCAAGCTGAATATGGACAAAATGGAATTCATTATTTTTTCTCCCCCTAGGATTTAATCTCCCCCTCCATCACCATAACCATTGGTGATATCTCTGTCTCCACCTCACCTCAAGTTGGCTCTACCCCGACCACTTCTTTATGTCAAAACCTCCATTTTCTTCCAGTCCGCTTCATACCTCTCTTTAAACTCTTTACCCTCACCTTTAAAACCATCTCCTAATCCACTGCTCCCTACCTCTCGTCTCTCATCTCCATTCACACCCCTTCCTGCCTTCTCCGTTCTGCTAACCACTGCTGTCTGACCTCCCTACTGATCACGACATCTCACACCTGTGTCCAGGTTTTTCCCTCCCGGTTAGTATATTAGCTCACATGAGCAGGGCCCTTCATCCTATTGTTGTTCCCTCCTCCAACACTCCCCCCTCATTTGTACCCTCTTGTCCCCCTCTGCTACCCTTTTACCCTGTCCAGACCTGGTGGCTCTCTCTCAACCTCTCACTGCGCCTTGTCCCCTCCTCCCTGATCTGCCAAGCTTGGCACCTTGTATTTTGCCTTGCTGTCTGTACTTGCTTCACTTTATTATATTTTTGTGAAGTTTTTATATTTATATTGTACTTTTTTATGTATTATGCTGTCCATCCCTGACTTGTTTGTCTGTACTGTATTTTGTTGTTATATTTTGTACGATGCTGTGGATATCTTGTGGCACCTTATAAATAACAGAAATAGAGACTGGGTGGGTAGCTTTTATTGATAGGAGGAATTATTATTAGTTTTGTTTCAGAAATATTAAGTTTCACATGGCAGAATGATATCAAAGATGATGTGGCAGAGATCTCTCACCTGATCTTTGACCAACACAGTTGGTAAAAAAGGAGCCAGATTGACTAAACTATGGAAAAGAGAAAGTGGGTATGTTAATTATAGTAACCAATCAGATTCTAGTTGGCTTTCTCTAATATGCAATTGGGAATGTGAGAACTAAAACCTGATTGAGCAACATTTCCACTTTATCTTTTCTGCAGTTCAGTAAATCTAGCACAAGGAGTGAATAGGTAGGTTTGCTTATAGGTGATACTGCATATAAATCAGTACTGGAAGTGGGCCGTTATGCGGCGGTATGGCCTTCCGGCACTTCTAAAGAGACAGGTCTGAGTAAGAATACAGCTGCTCATAGAATTGTAAGATTCCATGAGCGACTGTATTTTTACTCAGAGCGGTCTCACAGAAGACCGCTGCTGCCCGTTGACAGCGGGCTGCCACAGCTCTGGTTAGTAGAGAGCGCGTCATGGAGGAGAGAGCCGGAAGACACAGGAAAGGTAAGATTATTAGTTGGTTTAGAAAGTAGTTTGGGAATGGGGATTTGTAATGGGGGATTGGGAAGCTGGACTGGAAAAGGGCAATAGGGCTGAATGGACACACATATAGGGGCAATCATTCTGGTAGGACACAGAGGGAGGAGCAATAAGGCTGGGTTGAAACAACTAAAGTGGGGAGCAATAAGGCTGGCTGGACACAGGAGGGGCAATAAGGCTGGGTGGACACACAGAGAGGGGGCTATAAGACTGGCTGGACACAGAGGGGGCAATAAGGCTGACTGCACACAAAAGGAGGGGTAATAAGGTTGGAAGGACAAACAGAAGGAGGAGACAATAAGGCTGACAAAAATAAAGAGGGGGGCAATATGGCTTACTGGACCCAGGAGTAGGGGCAATAAGGCTGGGTGGACGCACATAAAGAAGGGGCTATAAGACTGGTTGGACACAAAGAGGAGGCAATAAGACTGTTTGGACAAACAGAAGGTAGGGACAAAAAGGCTGACCGGACACAAATAAAGAAGGGACAATGGGCCAGATACAGAGCTGCGTTGTAGCGCTGAGCGTACTAATGCTCAGCATTACATCATGGCCTCCCACTGACACTCCCCCTGCCTTAAGCGTACTTACCCTTACTTACACCGGCTGAAGGATACCTTAACTTCAGCCGGCGTAAGTGAGGGTAACTACGCTGGGACGGTGGTGTTGTTACGATAACGCCGCCCTCTCAGCCTCATTACCCTCCCTCCCCCCATCTCTCTACACTAATTACAGCGTAGTAACTACGCTGGTGCTACGGATGCCCGATCATCGATCGGGCTTTGCCATAGTTACACAGAGCAACATCTGCCTGGCGCATGCATAGATCGGCTTTTCAGCCGATCTTACGCTTTCATCCGCCGTAGCTACTACGGCGGGCGTAGCTCAGGATCAGACCCAATAAGACTTGCTGGATACAGAAGGAAGGGGCAATAAGGCTGACTGGGCACACAAAAGGAGGGGCAATAATGCTGGTTGGGCAAACAAACAGAAGAAGGAGACAATAAGGGTGACTGGACACAAATAAAGAGGGGGCAATAAGGCTGGCTGGACAAAGAAGGAGGGGCAATAAGGCTGGCTGGCCACACAAAAAGAGGGGCAATAATGCTGGTTGGACAAACAAACAGAAGGAGGAGACAATAAGGGTTACTGGACACAAATAAAGAGGGGGCAATAAGGCTGGATGGACAAAGAAGAAGGGGGCAATAAGGCTCACCCGTCCCTAGAAACGGGCCTGTGGGGGAGCGATCATTATTTTTCCCTAGCGGTAACCAGATCTTTCAATTAAACATGAAGTGTTCAGTGTAGAAATCATGACCCTTATGACATGTACACAATGTTATTACTCAGTCTTGACCTGTTGACCTATTTGCTAAACTCAAGACACATCTGGTGCTGAACTTTCCATACCCCCACTTCTAAATTTCCACTGATATAGATGATACTGAAATCCAAATGACTTTAATAGCTGTCCAAGGGAAGTGGTGTAGGTAGAGAAGAGCAATGGATCTAACACTGATAGAGGAAGAGCAAGAGAGGTGAGTCAAGAAAAGTGAACACTGAAAGAGTGATTAGATAAGAAGAATGAGAACCAGGAAAGAGTTGTGTTCTGAATACCTAGGGATTGTAACATTTGTATGAGAAGGTGGTTAACAGTCTTAAAAGCAGCAGAAAGATGTGGGAGAATTAGAAGTAATGACCAGTGAACAAAATAGACCAGCTTCAAATACAATAGTTGTTTCACCCCTAAAACAGCACTGTAATCTCTGTTAGTTCCTCTTGGGTCTAGGCACTTCAAAGTCAATTCCTTCCGACTCACATCTCACTTATTAGATTTGATGCATGAAGAAAAGAAAACCTAATAGCGCAGTATACTTATTAACAATAATAGAAACAGAGAAATCGCACTCAAAGTTGATTTCTCTTGAATCTAGGCACTTCAAGATATATCTCCTTCTTCCACCGTTCCTCCTCCAGTTTTGTTCCCTTCAGAACCATGTAAGATCCACAGACCCAGCTTATATAAATTCAATTTTAATATTGTTAAGACCATACAGCAGTAAAAACAGTAAAACAGCCACAGGGCATGTGTCTCTCAAATCTTCAGGTAAGTATAGGTGTTTAACAGACTTATTCCATAGCCATAGGACAAGGGTGTCCCATAACAATCTTAAAAGTACAAAGTTCAAAAACCTTCTAAACGATGTTCGCTACAGACACGCTCTGCTGCTGCTAGCATCCACCAACGCGTTTCAACTAAATGTCTCTTTCAAGGTGTAGCTTGTGTGTTTGCTATGCTAACTATTCACCTCAAACAGACTTTCAATAGATAGGGCCTACGTTAACAGACAGAGGGCACAACCACACTGTATATTGTAATGGGAAATACTAAGGCATGCTCACTTGTCATGGCAACCTGGCTCCTCAGATACTATGGAAAAATATGAAATGAGGAACCAGTTCAATGCCTCTTTTACCTTCTATTGGTACATAAACGATCATGCAACAACTATACTAACAGCTTACAATACTCTGAAGTATGAAGTCATGTACACATAGTACATCAAATTCACAAAAATGGAGCAGAATCAACAGATTGGTTCAGAACCTGATGAAATAAATCTAGAGAGCTCATACTATGTGAACAACCTAGATTAAGTCAAAGAAAATGAACTTGTGATGGCAGGTTTTAAAGCAGCTTATTTGTTATTTCTGAGTGTAAACAATTCTCTTGTTAGTAATGCTGTCAACCAAAGAATCACTCATCTTCTAATGCTAATGCTTAGACAATCTGCTGTGCTGGTCACAAGAAGATCACTTCACAATTAATGTGATGTCTTCTTTCAAATGTCTCTAGAAGTAATGAAACCATCTTTTCATACAGTTAAAATAATTTATTTTTGATGTATGTAAGAAGAGGAAATACGATCTGCTAACATTTTCACCTTATTGGCTAATATAATCTCTAAAATTATAAGCTTTAAAGGACCCTTAATCTATTAATAATTTAAGGGTTCTTTAAAACTTACATTTTTAGAGATTATGGGCGCTTACGCAATCTACATACACAAATGGAACGTAGATAGCGTAAAAAATCTACTACGCATGCGTAGTAGCTCAATTCTTAAAACAACGTACGTAAGAAGAAAACTACATAACTGTGAATCCGGACCTATATTAGCCAATAAGGTGAAAATGTTAGCAGATCGTATTTCCTCTTCTTATATATATAAAAATAAAGAGTTAGATTGGTCCATTGTAATTGTGTTTTCCTTGTGTTATCTGTTTAGTGATAACTTTTTATTTTCTCTTTGTCACTTGTTCTGGTTTTTACCCAGTTCAATTTGCTAATGTATGGATCAATGAAGACAATTATAATTATGTGCATTTAAAACTACTCTATGCACTACTGGGGTTTTTTTAGTGGCAGCTGACAGCTGAAAAGGTTTTAAGTATCCCAGTTGTAGTGGAGTGCCATGAATATATTAAGTTTTCTTATTACATGGGGGATGGGTGTGATGAACCCATTCTAAAATACTTGAGACCTTATCCTTACTGAGGCTATGCAATGATTTCCGACATACTGAAAGGAAAGTATTTCTATGTCATTTAGGATCTTTGTACCATAAAGGGAAATGTCTTTATTATTATTTATTGATACCATTTTATTAATGTTTCTCAGATTTATTAATGAGCAACATAACCTAATTTAGTTTTCAGTGCCATGACTTTCTTTTTATTGTCACTTGTAAATATGTAAAATAGTGTATAATAAAACTCAATAACCTCACCTTTCCATCAAAGCTGGATATATTCTTTATAATACTTTCAGTAAATAATGTGGACCTAACGCAGAGGTGAATGTACGCCCGATGGAGTTATGTATCTCTGTATTCTTTTGTACTGCGCATGACCTGAACACAATTCTGCTTGTGGTTAGATTAGTGTTATACAGGGTTGAGGTACATAGTGAATGTACAGTAAGGATGTGCTCATGCAAATGATCCTGAAATGCAGATGTACAGTTTATGGCAAATATTTGCATGAGTCACAGGGCCTGTCTAATACAAAAGTGCTGCTGATGGCTCATACTTCTCAGCCTATTTTGGACCATTGTATTAGCATTTAACCTTAACTCAATAAAAAAAGGTATGAGAATGCTCATATGTTGTGTTCGTGTAAAAAACCCCATACATTACCACTATACATTTCAGTGAAGTACCCTGCACTTATGTTTGGATTGCTGGAGAAAGGGAGCATGTCTGTAAATATAGCTGCATTGTGCTTGGCTGTATTGTGAATGTATGCTACCAGCAGTGCTTGTCATACTATCCAGAGCTGAAGTTCTCTGTGTGTCTGAATGATATCTAGGCCTCCCATTATTTGCCTTCAGGTTCACAGAACACAGGATGCTTTGGTTTTTTTGCTTTGAGTCCTGGACCAGGCCCTGTATGTCAGTAGGTTATATCATGGTTGCCGACTTTTGGCAGCTTCTCTCCGGGAGATCCCATAGAAAAGCTAGCGATGCATTCAGGGGGCGGGGCTTAATGACGTGGGTTATGCAAATCGCATCATTAGGCTCTGCCCCCTGGCTCATACTGAGCCGTTTTTACTTTGAATAGGGTGCGGGACGGGGCTTGATGCCGCAGATTGCGTCATCAAGTCCCTTCCTGTGCCTAGTAACACTAGTATACTAGTGTTGCTAGGCAGGGTGGCAGGACTTGAGGCCGTGGTTTCAGTGAAGATTTGCTGTCTCTCCCGGGATACCGGGAGTACTGCCCAAATTTCGGGAGTCTCCCGGACATTCCGGGAGAGTCGGCAACCCTGGGTTATATGTTTTAGGAATACTGATGGTTAATATATAATGGGAAAAAAACTAAACATACACATCTCAAAATAACATAACATATGTAGTGTTACACAGATTCCGGTTTTAATTTCTTTTCCTTTTCTGTGCTTTAAACTGTCATTCTTGTTGTCTTGTTGCTACTTATGTTTTCTTGCTTGTTTCTTAGTTATTCGGCTATACATCATCGTGTCAGTCATTTTCCTTTACTCACTTGTCTCTTGTGTCACACCTCTCCCCCTTCTCTTCCCATTCTTCCAGCATGGTGCCTAGTAATGCATTACCATTGAGTGCTTATGCACTAACTCTCTTCACTATTTGTTTGGGCTATTCATTTTGACATACCTTTATTTCCATGTAATTTGTACAATAATTGCCTGTTTGATATTTATCAGGATTGTAAAGGGTAGAAAATGGGTAGTCAGTATTACTTAAAGGTCAAATTTGTGTACCGTTCCATTTTTCCTTAGACAGGTTTTCAGTGACACCCAGGTCTGTTATTTTACTTTATTATAAAATAAATCACAAATTAAAATTTAAAAAGAGAAACCAAGCACTTCCTTGCATTATGTAGATCCGGAATATCTGCACCTATAGATTCACATAGTTTGCAGCACCGACAATGTCCACCAGACATATTTTCAACATTTGGTACAGCCAAGCCCAGATCCATAGGTGTATTTATAATGAGATTGTAGTTCTGAAAAAGCTTTTAAACAGCTGAGAAATTTGAAATGTACTTATGCATATGCCATCCAGGAAGAGTGTGTATTATTCATTATCAGAATAATAACCTTGACCATGTAATCTGTAATAAATGATATTGAATTATTGAATAACAGAATTTGCATTCAGCTTAGTCCACTAAAGTATCAGAATTATATATATTTGTATTTCTGATTTTTAGATGAATTTTGAACATATGCCATACAGTCCATATCATATTTTATTAAATATACTCCCTTTCATCTTATATCACTCATGGTTGAAGTAGAAATACTTCTGGATGCTGTAACTCTTTATAAGCAAGCCCAGTTTCCCTGTGTACTACCAGTTTATTTATTTATTAGCAGGTTTTTATATAGCACTACAGAGAATATTTCACATTCACATCAGTCCATGCCCAATTGGAGCTACATTCTAAGGTCCCTAACACATACATACACAGACATTAAGGTTAATTTATTCAGCGGCCAGTTAACCTACCCAGAAGCGGAACTAGCGAGCTCTGGGCCCAGGTGCAAAAAATATGCTTTGTCCCTAATGATATCCCAGGTAACCAGGTAGGGAGCTTTGGTGGTGTGGTGATGATGGCTGTGGGACCTTGTATCAGCATGGGCCCCGATGCCACTGCACCTGTTGCACCAATGGTAGTTCCGCCCCTGAACCTACCAGCATAATTTTTGAGTGTGGGAGGAAACCCACGCAGACAAGGTGAGAACATAAAAACTCCACACAGATAAGGCCTAGTCCAGAAATCAAACTCATGACCTCAGTGCTGTGAGACACAAGTGCTACTCACTGCTGCTGACCATTTAACATACCACTAACTGTACACATAACACTGTTTGAGAATCTCTGTTTTGTATGTCTCTGAATAACAGATTGGGCCTGATCCTGAACTACGCCCGCCGTCGCTTGGACGGCGGGCATAAGCGTAAGATCGGCTTTTCAGCCGATCTGCGCATGCGCCGGGCAGATGTTGCCCGGCGTTGCTACGGCAACGCCCGATCGTGGATCGGGCGTCCGTTACATCGCCGTAGGGACGCTGGAGGGGACGTCCCCCAGCGTCCTTACGTTCAGGTTATTCGGGGGTGCACCAATGTACTGAACGACAATATTATTTTTCAGGCTGATGGAAGGCCAAGCATGGTTCTTAAAATGTTACAGAGAAGGACATATATCACCATTAGTTGTACAACATTTACTTTGTTATATGCCTGAGAATTACTTTCTTTACTGACCTTTTTCATATGACCCCCCAGAGATGCAAATGGTGGCCTGTTCACACGACTCCACTCTACTGGTACACGTATTCGATCATAAAGCTGGAAGATCACTAAAGCATCGGTCATGTCACTAGAATTAGAGGAGAAAGTAAGATCACGCCCGCACAGGGGGAGTGTCGGGGTAAGTGAACGCCGATACGCTGTGCTTTAGTAAGCACAGCGCATCGGCGTAGTTCAGGATCAGGCCCATTGTCTCATGGTAAAACAGTAATTTTAAATATAAGTGTTTTTTTTACTTGTAATATACAAACTAGTACTTGACCCTCTGACCTCTAATGAGGAAAGGTTTATTGTTCTAATAATTTATGCTATTATCCAAATTGGATGCTCTATTGCTATCTGTGGATAATTACTAATTGTTCATGTCTGCTGAATGAATTATACAGTATTTATGATTTATGTTGGAGGTGGAGCTGTTGTGTTAAACATCTATTTTCTCAGGACAGCATTTATAAATAGTACACAAAGTCTGTTATTCTTTGTAAGCATACATGTATTTTTTAAAATTAATTATTAGCAACATTGGGCCGGATCCAGAACTACGTCCGTCTTCCATAGAAGAACAAGACAACATTTCCCTTAATTTATGGTTACATATATAGCTAAAGCTCTGTATAAGGTGTCTGTATAAGGTGTCCTAACCTTCTCCTCTGCGCAGCCTAACCCTAACCTTCCCCGCCACGCTGCCTAACGCTAACCCCTTCCCCCTCTCCATAGCCTAACAACAATGGACACTAAAGGCATGTGGAATGGGTGTTTTATTGAAATAGGAACATTCAACATGGAACCCCAATCTATATAAAAAAATATTCTTTATTACACAAGTGTCAGCACTGACCTATCAGTGTGGAAATAGCTATTGCCACAGTGGTAGTTGCATCCCCTTCTCAATACAGGTTTTTAGCTGGAAGCTCTCTCTGTATCTATGAATGGGTGACATTAGTTCCATTAAACACGCTCAGCAGGAGACGCAATTACAACTAAATGTGGAGAAAAAGATTTTAATGCTTAATATAACAACCATATATATCTGTAAGATGATAATAATAGTTCTCAAATAAAACCATACAAATTTTTTATTTTTTTTATTTTACCACAACTGTAACATTACAATCAAGTAGCTACAATACAACCTGTTGCAAAATGAAGACAAATGCAACTATCAATCAGCCATGGATACTCCTTCCGGAAAGCCACTACTGCACATCTCATGATGAAACCACTCTGATGTTGCTTCTGGTGTCTGCTTGGGATTTCAATTATCCTGCATTTAATTGATCTGCCCTATTATGTTTTATTTGCTATTCATGCTTTTTAAGTTTTCTAACACATTACACTGCTTCAGCTATTCCTGCCTTTATCACTTCTTTCTGCCTCCTTCATACTCTCATGGCCCTTGTCTCTCCATCCCCCTCACTCCTCTCTCCCACCTTCTACCTCCCCACCCATCCTTCTCACTCCATACCCTCTCCCACTCCTCCGTCAGGCTCCCCTTCCCATACCCACCCTTACCCCCCGTCCACGTACCACCACCCTCCACTGGGCCTTTCCTCGCACCTGTTCTCTCTCTCCCATTCTCCTGCACTCTGTGGAATGCCAGATCCATCTGTAACAAACTCCCTGCCATTTATGACCTTTTCATTTCTAATTCCTGCAATCTTCTCGTCATCACTGAGACCTGGCTCTCCACCTCTGATACTACCTCCCCTGCTGCCCTCTCCTATGGTGGTCTCTCCTTCTCCCGCACCCCTAGACCTGTCGAAAGCCCTGGTGGTGGTGTGGGCATCCTCCTTTCTGCACATTTAGCGTCATACCCCCTGAGCCCTCTCTCACTTTCACCTCCTTTGAGGTCCACTGCATTCGCATTTATCACCCCATCCATCTCCGCGTTGCTGTTGTCTACTGCCCCCCTGGCCCCTCCTCCAAATTCATTGATAACTTTGGAGCCACTTTTTGACTACTGAACCCCCCTCCCTTATTCTAGGTGACTTCAACATCCCTGTTAACAACCCCTCAGACCCCACTACTACAAAACTTCTTTCCCTCTCCGTCTCCCTTGGCCTATCATAGTGAACTTCAGCACCTACCCACAACCGGGGTAACTCCCTTGACCTCATTTTCTCACACTCATGCTGCCTGTCTGACTTCTCCATCTCTCCCTTCCCCCTCTCTGATCATCATCTTATCTCCTTCTCTCTCTCTTCCTCCCCCTCTCCTTCACGTCACCCAAATGTAATCTTTCCCGTAAGAACCTTAACTCCATTGATGTTGTGGCTTTCACCTTCCCTTGATCCCCTCCTTGCACCCATCTCCACCATGTGCTGCCCTAATCTAGCCACCTTGTCTACACCAATGCCCTCTCCTTCGCCCTTGATGTTGCCTGACCTCTCTCCTCTATCTCTCTTCGCCGGACCAACTCCCAACCCTGGCACTCCCCGATCACTTGGTTCCTAAAGAAATGCTCCCGTACTGCAGAGCGCCTCTGGAGGAAGTCACGTTCTCTTGCGGACTTTCTACACTTCAAGTTTATGCTCTCCTCTTTTAGCTCTGCCCTCGCCCTTGCCAAGCAATCCTTCTTTAAGTCCCTCATTCTCTCCCAATCATCTAACCCCCGTCGCCTCTTTGCCACCTTCAAGTCTCTTCCCCCCCCCCACCCTCTCTC
>WWET01005803.1:47845-61987 GCA_011038615.1 Limnodynastes dumerilii
AATTTTATTTTCACAATAATTTTTGGTGCCAGTCACATATTCCTTTGTTGTTTTTCATAAAGGTAAAAAAATGCACACTTCTATTAACCTGAAGTTAAACTCACATTCTGGACCAAATTCATACTTACTCCTTTATTCCGTATGCTAGACTCTGTTGGAGAGGAGAGCACTCAGTAACCTGTCTCCTTCTCTATACTAATGACTGCTCCCCTGCTCTAGTGTCTGCTCTAGTGGAGGCTTGTGCAGTAGGAGATGTCAGATGACATCACCTTCCTGTTTGTCTGTTACACTGCCCGTGCGGGACCTGTTCCCTCTGTTAGTTGGAGTCAGTCACTGAAATGCACAGAGGTGCAGCTCAGAGCCTCCTCACACAGTTAACCCTTTGCATACAGCCTGAACCTGCAGATCAGACAAGCTGCTGCTTTACCACATCTCTGCTGTACTGTGAGTTCCTTACTGTTGCAGAACCACCATCTATACTGCTAAATGCTTTAACCCCTTGTGTACCAACACTGCATAACCTGTTATTACTTGCTGTCTCTACAAATAAACCTAATCTAGTTAAGTGCATATGTGTGGACTACAATCCATATCCAACATCTGCTGTCAGCTATCTTGCACCACAAGACTCTGCCTATAGATTCTGCTGTAGAGGCTATTGTTTGGAATTTCTGATTCACAGTCCCGCATGTAGCAGAGCAGAACACTCTCCTGGTTCTCCTACGTCCAGATTGGGGACCCGCCACGTGGACCCAACCTTAAGTATTCCAAACGGCGGTTGCAGTCTCCGGTCTGATGACCTGCTTTTAGAAATAGACAGACGAAAATTACTTTTTGGCTGTCTCTATTTCGAATAGGGGGCCATTTTAGAATTTCTTTAAATGAATGGGTGAGTGTGGCGATCAGCATACTCGCCCATTTATTTTTGCAGACCCGACGGATGACAGCTACGGAGGGGTGAGTAACCTCCCCGGGGGCTTTTAGTATTAGGGGGGTTAGGGTTAGGCGCTTAGGAAGGGTCAGGCTGCGGGGAGGGGGTCTTAGGGTTAGGCTATAGAGAAGAGGGTATTAGGGTCAGGCTAGAGAGAATTGAGGGTTAGGGTCATGCTGCGGGGAAGGGAGGGTTAGGGCTAGAGTAATGGGAGGGTTAGGGTTAGAATTAGGAGAAGGGTTGGGGTTAGTTTAGCCACTTAACTTTGGGAGCACCGTGTTCTTCGAGGCATAAGCTATCGATAACCCAACAAGTTCTAAACTGGATGGGAGAGAACTGCCCTATCAAAATAGGGTTGTTCTTTGCGGGGACCCACACCCTCCACATGGAAATCCTTTTGTGCAGAATATTCTTAGGTATGAATCTGGGCCTCTATCTGTAAAATAAAATGCCAAAATATTAGTTACACACATTTGAAAATATATGATAAGCTATCTGTCACTTTCAAGGCTTTTCTACTTTTATAACCCTAAAAAGTGAGGGGCTGATCCAGATGTGCAAGTGTAAACCTGAGCAAAACCATGTTGAATTGCGCAAGAAGGCAAATTTAAACTGTGAAAACACAATTAGAATTAAAAGGCCATGTTTTCTAGATCAACTCTTATTTTACAGATTAAACATAAAGCTCTGTGTTATTTGAGTTTTATATGCAAATGTAAAGTATTTTTCCTGCATGCAAAATATTTCAAATATTAAGCACCCCTCACTTTGCTAAGCTGTTTAGCCGAGCATTGTGCTTGTATGTGGTTGGTTGTATACTCTCAAATTCTGCAGCAGTCCCAAATTCTTTTGCATGCAAAAAAAATAAAATACTTTTCTTTTGCACATAGAATTCAAATAATACATAGTTTATGTTTAAGAAGAAAGTCCGCCTCTTAATTCCAATTTGGCTTTGACAGTTTATATAAGCCTCCCTTTACAGATCAACATAGTATTGCTCAGGTCTACTCTTGCATCTAATTTTCCCTTAAAAAAAAGGTGGAAGTGCAGCTCTGGGTCAGCCCCAATATTTATTTCTAGATTATTTATGTTATTAACATTTTCGGTCACTAAAAAACAGTAACAATTTAATATTTAATAAAGTAAGAATATATTTAGATTCTAATATGCCACCAGTAGTTACGTTTGTCTAATATGAATAACAGACTAAAATAGTCTTGTGTAAATTAAGAAATGAAAAAGAAAATATTCAGACACTTTTAAATATTTTTGGTTCATGAAGAGGCAAAAATTCTTAAAATATTGTGGAACAGCTGTATAACCTATTTTGGTACTTCTTTATCTTTGCGGGCCCCTGCTGCAGAGGCCGCTGGCTACGCTACTTACGTAGTATTTATTTATTTTTTCTCCAGCAGAGGGCGCGCGCGCGCACGCTCCGCCGGTGCTGCGGTGTGTGTGTGTGTGTCCGCGGGACACACACACACACCCACCACATGTGTGTCTCTCCGTCCCCAATGTTGTCGTCGTCGTCGTCCCCCCGTCCATCCCCTTCGTGTCCCCAAGGCCGTGTCATGTCCGGTCTCCAGATGCTCCCGCCCGACACACACACACACACACACACACACACACACACACACAGTCCCCAATGTCCCATCCGTTCGTCCCCTTCGTGTCCCCAATGCCGTGTTATTGTCCGGCCTCCAGAGGCTCCCGGCGCCGCCGCAGGTGTCATGTCCGGCCGCCTCCAGAGGCTCCCGCCCGGGACGGACACACACACACACCCACACCACATGTGTGTGTCTCCGTCCCCAATGTCCCGTCCGTTCGTCCCCTTCGTGTCCCCAATGCCGTGTCATGTCCGTCAGTCCCGGTCCCCGTCCGTCTCCCTCGCCCCCCCTTCGTGTCCCAGCATTGCCCGTGCTGCCCCCAGAGAGAAAGAGGGAGAATTGGGGGGGGGAATTGCGTAACTTACGGGGATAGCGGGGATACGTAAGTTACGGGGGCCGCAAAGATAAAGAAGTACCCCTATTTTTTTTTTATCACATATCATTACATTTTCTTAGATTCCGTCAAGCATATATGAATGACTATTAAACAGCATCATACATACAATTATTTTGGTCATCACTGACTACTTTCTAAACTTTAGGGAGGACACTATTCTTTATTTGAGGCTCTTTTGTGCTTTGATTCTCCACCAAGCCCTTGGGAATCTGCTGTGATATACATGTGTTTTATATTGGAGATCATGTTTAATTATTTTCTGATTGACCAAGTACTGGGATGATTTAAGTTACTGCAGTGCTGAACCAAAGAACATGGTATTAGTTTACATTTCATGCAAAGACACAAGCAGATGTTTCCATTAAAGCATTTCTTTCAACAGTAATTAAATGTTTGATAAAAGGGAATGCTTTTAAGATAGAGTACAGCAGAGAGCCATTTAGATTCATGCACCTGTGAATGCTCATTAGTGATGATGTGTTGCTTATTGTCATATTGCTTAAGTGAAATTATTTTTGATCAACCCTGCAAAACATAAGATTAATGACATCTAATTTTAGGCCTGTGTAAGATTATTTAACAGGGCAATTTGATTACTTCCCTGCAGAAATGAACATGTCAAAACTCATTTGAGCTCCCAGGTGTTTAGTCTGAATAGAGGTTTCTCTGTTGGAGTTTCCTGCCACATCTAGCGCATAGCAAATACATTTTCCTACAAATAAAAAGTTTTCAGAAAGTTAATTAAAAGTACAGCCTATATTATGAAACATTACAATCTAAAAACGTAATGAAGAGTGGGAGCTCCACTCTTTGTGTTCTGCATGTGCATACTGGAACATCACTATCGGAACGCACGCCCACAATCCAGTGATCCGAGATCAGGGCATGCCTTATACCCACTGCCCTATCCAAACTTTTTCATCCTCATTTGAAGTGAGAATCTTAAGGTAAAAATCAGGTCTTATAAGCCGAAGCTAAGTATAATTCATGTTACTAGACAAAAGACAGCGCTGTATTGGATAAAATCACTAGATTAAAGTTTTTCTTAATAGCTGCTTCTGTTCAGCAAAAATATTTATTTAACCACATTAAAATACAAAATGAATATAAACGATAAAATTATTTTGAAGCGGTACCACATTTACTGGAGTTTTGCTGAGATAATTCACGCTAGCACAAAATAAATATAGTCAAGATAATATGTTAAACAATACTCAATCAGTCCTTGGGAGATTATTAGAAAACCTTGCGTTAATAAAGGAGCCCTTATTGTCATGACTCCTGTCAGGGTCTGTATTAATGGCCACACTTTTGGTTCATTTGCCTTTTGTAGGGGTATACAAAAGGCTTGCCTGTTGTTTCTGGCACTGTTTGAGTTAGCCATATAGCCTCTCACATGTATCGTTCGCGCACACCCAGAAATTGTTGGACTTCCGGCAGGTGACTTTATAGACACCATTACTTTTCTTATCTAATGCTGGGCACTCAATGGGGAGTTTATTGCATACAGTTGACACCTTTGGGATTTACTCTGGTTTAAAAATAAATTTGTCTAAGTCCCATATTTTTCCCTGGAGTTCACTTCATCCTTCTAGAGCCCCTCTGCAGGACCCCTTGCAGTGACCACTAACTGTAAATATCTGGGTATTTGGGATTCCCATAAAGCTGCTCAGTATTTGTCACTAAATTTGACCCCTATAGACTTTACTTTAAAAATAAATTTCTCCAGTGGCAAAGATTCCCTCTGGCTGTAGCTGGAAGGATTAATTTAGTCAAAATGATAATACATACTAAGTACCATTCTGCGCTACAACATTCTGTTTGATGTTTGCAATCCTCAGTGGTTTACTTTCCACCCTTATTTGTATGGGGAGTATGGCCTAAAATAAAGACAGCAACACAGTGCCGAGCCAAGGATGTGGGGGGGACTTTCCCTGCTTAATTATCGTAGCTATTACATTGCCTTGCAACTTGTTCATTTGATACCAAGGACGAACCCAGGTGGGACAGAGGGGGTGCTTCACACTCTGGTGCACCACTCTTCACCCCACCTTTTGCCATTACAAATCATATTGGTGGATAGAACCACAAAATTTTTCTGCCCTATTGTCAAGCAGGCAGTTGAGGTATGGAAACTGCAGATTCTGGGGGTTGAAGGAATGGATTTAGGGATGCCTTTATGGCACAACAAGAATTACCGTGAAATTAAACCCTCAGTGTGCATAATATGTGGTCCCGCTCCCATCTGCAGACGTTACTCTAATTGTATAATTGTAATTGTAATTATAGTGTTCTGAAATCCTTTGTCCAGTTGCAGGAGGAGATCCTCTTCCTTCCCTCTAACTTCTTTGCTTATCTTCTACTCAGATCTGGGCAAACAGAAGGCTATATCATTCATATATATATATATATATATATATATATTAATTTGAATGTGGTAGTGGTGGTTGATGGCATAGAGAATCTCCGAAGTGGCTGGGTGCTAGACTTGGGTCCCTTAGAGGATGAGGCATGGGAACACGTTGTGAGATGCAATAGGGATGCCATCATATGCCTGTGTTTTCAACAAATTCAAGACTTCATTTTGCATAGAGTTTACCATACTCCCTGAGTCTTAAGTAGCTTGACCTGCGCTCCTCTTCATAGTGTCCTAAGTATAGTGGGTCAGATGCTTACTGTGGTCCTATCCCCCTGTGTACCATTTCTGGGATAGAGTTTGGGCTGTGTTAGGGCCTTTGCTGAGGAGCTTCCTCAGTTGGACCCATTACCTGCACTAATTGGGGTATATGTTGAAGAGCGTTTTAACATTGTTATGTACAAATATATTCTTAATCTTTACCTGGCTAAGGTTATAACTGGCAAATCTTGGATGACCCGATCCCCCTACTGTACCACGCTAGTTAGTCTGACATGGTTAAAATTGTATATATTTATTACAAACAACTTAGCTAAAATATAATCCTGGTGCTAGAGCAATCGAAAGTAAAGAAGAGATATCTTCAAAACCAAATATAATAGACAATATCAAAAATACTGTAGCAGCATATGTACCATAGGTAGAGATAAGAATCCACAATGTGTTAGAGGGGCTCTCCTCCACAATTAGGATAAATATTGCTATTAAATAAAAACAATATGTCCATAAAGTCAGAGACTTTGTATAATCCAAGTAAAACAACGTTGCCACTGCAGTGGATATTAAATAAGCACAACGCTGCTGATAAGGATAAAAATATATTGCACAGTACCAAATGGTAGACAACAATGTATCCAGATAGGGATGAGGAGTCACGGTTAGATGTACATATAAAGGGCTCTTTTCCGGCCATAGAAGATGTAAAAAACCACTTGTGGTCTCGGCGTTGCAATCCTTGATTAGTGTGCTTGGATATGAAAAAATGACAACACTCCCGTGCTGTACGGGATATTAGCAGTACCGGACTCAGTTGCACCCGTGATGTTGCGGAACATAAAGGTTACCACATGTGTCTCTGGGGAGATTTAGCGCTAAACCCAGTTGTATACCTGTATATCACAGTATGTATAGGTTACCGCATGTGGTCCTTATGGAAAATAGCGCCGAACCCGGCCGTCACTCTCGTGCCATCACGGAGCACACAGATTACCACGTGTGGTCCTAGGGGAATCAGTCCTCGTTGTTAATATCGGACCCAATAGTGGTTCAGCGTACAGTTGTGTTAGTCTCCAGCAATGAATGGAGCTACGGGTAGGCGGAGCGGCACTGATAGTCTGCACATGTGTAGATTTGCAAACGTGAGATACCGGTTCTCGTACACAGAATGAAGGCAGGTGCTAGATCAATAGACAAGATAGCTTTGTAGATCTAATGTTACTCTGGCAATCCAACGCTCGTTTCATCAAACCACTGTTTGATTTCAACAGAGGAAGTACTTCTACTACTATGTTTTGTATTTTTTTGTGTTGTCTGCTTTGTGAAAATAAATAGAAAAAAACACTAAATGAAAAAGCTGAAAATTTAAAGAGAACATTTACAGATGCTCGTAATAATGAAGGACAAAGACTTGGTTAAACCCAACCAATTGGTTTTTTAGAGTAAAACAGGTGGATAGCAGTAATATTGCCTTTCTTACTATATGAATTGTTGCTATATTGCTATCAAGCTTATATGTCTCTGTATGTCTAAATGTTGTTAAGTGCTTGAAACTGCTAAGTTTATGCCAATTCGAATGGATCTTGTACTCATTAATCCAGATATAAAATCTCAAACCACGTCCACATAAAATCAAGGGGTGGTTTGTGTCTGGGCAGCCTAAGATGGCTACTGTTCTCCATTTTTAATGCGCTTTTATGCAAATGCTTTATTAATACTGTGTAGAACAAGGCGTTCAAGGCCAAGACATGCCAATTAGGTAGCTTGGTGAGAGCAGAAGGCATGTTATACTAACATTATGCAAATGCCAGTTTATACTGCATATGTGGAATGTAGAAATTAGTAAGATAAGTAGTACCAATTAACTTGCTTAAAACAGGATTATAATCTAATAAGGCAAGGAGTTCCGGCTCTGTTGTGATCGGGGTTTAAAGGCACAAGGTCAGCACCCTGGCTTCAAATGGGACTGACCTGACTTCTGAGTGCAGAAGTGCTGCTGATCTTTTCCAGCTCAACAACAATAAAGATAGGGACTCCTGTAAACCTACAATACAAAAATAATGATGAGCGCTAACGCTGTAGCTGACACAGTAACAATAAAAATAAATAGAATGGCTTCTGTAAAAAACAAATAATTTATTAAACACAAAAAATTATAAAGTCACATGCGGATGTGCAATGTATAAACATAACAATTAAAAGTTAGATCCAGCTAAATTTTCTATTTCTTTGTATATATCTCCATGTATAACAATTGATAAGTGGTATAGGTGAATTCCATATATAATCTCCTTTTGAATGTTAGTTGTAGTTAAACGGGTAAATAGAGAGATGCAGTATGAAATTAATGAGACATGCTGCAATGTACTTTAAGGGCAAGATTCATAACATAAGACAGGAATTATCCTCCAACTCATTATCTAACATACTGTCCAACACCCTTTCTCCACCCTCTGGCACTATGTCCTCATTCTATCTCACAAATGAGGAGAAAGTATCTGCTCTATTCTCCTCTTCCTACTCTACTACCTGTCCTCTTGATCCTGTACCCTCACAAGTCAGTCGACGCCTATCCTCTGAGCTTATTCCAACCTTAACTACAATCTGCAATCTCTCTTTGAAGACTGGTATCTTCCCCTCTTTATTCAAGCATGCACTAATTACCCCAATTCTGAAAAAACAAAACTCTGACCCAAATTCTCCCTCAAATTACCGGCCCATTTCTCAGCTACCATGCCCCTCAAAGCTGCTTGAAAGACTTGTCTATACTCGCCTCGCTAACTTCCTTTCCTTACACAATCTTTTAGATCCTCATCAGTCAGGCTTTCGTTCTCAACACTCCACTGAAAGTGCACTGACCAAAGTGGTCAATGTTTTGAGTACTGCTAAATCCAAAGGTCACTACTCTCTTCTAATTCTCCTGGATCTTTCTGCTGCTTTTGACACTGTTGACCACTCTCTTCTCATAGAGATGTTACAATCAATAGGTATTCAGGACCTAACTTTTTTCTGGTTCACATCCTACCTCTCCAATCGCTCTTTCTGTGTCTGCTTTTCTAGATCTACCTCTTCTGCTCTTCCGCTACCTGTTGGGGTACCTCAAGGCTCAGTCCTGGGTCCCTTGCTCTTCTCTATCTATATCTCTTCCTTTGGACAACTAATAAAGTCATTTGGTTTTCAACATCATCTCTTTGCAGATGATAAACAAATCTATCTATCCACCCCTGAATTAACACCAACCATGCTGGCTCGCGTAACTGAATGTCTTTCCGCCATTTCATCCTGGATGTCCTCTCACCATCTTAAACTTAATCTTTCAAAAACAGAGTTATTAATATTTCCTCCTGCCAACAAGAGCTACCCACCTGGTCTATCTATTTCTGTTGACAACACTGAAATATTCCCTGCTCGCCAAGCTCGCTGCCTAGGTGTTACACTTGATTTTGAACTGTCCTTCATGTCTCAATCTGTTTCTAAATCCTGTTATATACACATAAAAAACATTTCCAAAATTAAAAAATATCTCTCACAAGAAACTGCTAAAACTCTCATTCATGCACTAATTATCTCCCGCATTGATTACTGCAATGCCCTTCTTATTGGACTCCCACAATATAAAATTACCCCTCTACAGTCTATATTGCATGCAGCAGCAAGACTGATCTTCTTTGTAAAATGCTCAACTACAGCTAGTGCACTCTGTCAGTCTCTACATTGGTTGCCTGTAAAATACAGAATCAAATATAAAATCCTTTTGCTATAAAGCCATAAGCAACACTGCACCTGCATACATATCCTCACTTGTCTCAAGATATATACCAGTTCATTCTCTCAGATCATCACAAGATTTACAACTCACTTCTGCACTTCATAAATGCTCTGATTCACAGTTACAGTACTTCTCCCAGGCTGCACCCACTCTCTGGAATAACCTTCCTCGCCCATTAAGACTATCCACTACTCTACAAACTTTCAAGCGTTCCCTTAAAACTCATTTCTTCAGACAAGCTTATCAAATTCCACAACCTTCCTAAGCATTAAGTACCATATTAACAACCACTTCTGCCTTTTTACACATTATTAACACATACCCGCACACTCTCTCTTTCTATTCTACAATTCCCTCATCTCTGTTACTAACACTGCTGTGTGGCTGGATCATAGCACTGAGAGCAATTTTGCCATACACCCTGGCTGGTCTATTGTGTGATGTATAGCACTTGCCCTTATGTATAAAACCACTGTCCTATAGAGTGTAAGCTTGTGAGCAGGGCCCTCCTACCCACCCAATCTGACTGTTATTACCCAGTGTTGTTTATACTGATTGTTAAATTGTAAAGTGCTATGTAATCTGTGGGTGCTATATAAAAACCTGTCAATAAATAAATAATAATAAATAGTAGGTTTATCATAGTTTCTTTGTAGGAACCTGACTTTGAGGGCTTCTGCCTGGTCTGTGTAGTCCTTGAGGTTACTACAGTTCCTCCTAATTCTGCGAAATTGTCCCCCAGGGATATTACACAGCCATCTTGGATGATGGCTGCTTTCTGCTGGGATATATGTATTAGCATCCACATCCTTAATGTGTTTTAGTAGTGAGGTGGTCTCCTATAACCATAAGCTCTAGGTCCAAAAAGATAGTTCCCTCTCTGCTTATGGTGGAAGTGAATTTTAGATTCAGTAGATTTTGATTAAGGTACTCTGTAAATCTGTCTAGTTTGTCTTTTTTCCAACTCTAAATGCACACAACATCGTCAATAAACCTTCTTCAAACAATTATGTTATCCTTGAAAGGGTTGGTGTCGGCCCAGATGTAGTTATCCTCCCAATGTGCTACAAACAGGTTTGCGTAACTGGGTGCAAACTTCGTGCCCATAGCAGTTCCGCGAACTTCTTTGTAGCACTTGTCACCAAATGTGAAATAATTGTAACTCAGGATGAAGTCGATGGCTTCTATAAGGAAGGATTGTTGGGCTGGGTCTAAGTCAGAATAGGTGTTTAACATATGACATATATGGGCACATCCCTCGTTGTGCCTGTAATTACGCGAGCGAGAGGGGAGTGCACACCCCCTGTTTTTTGTTGTAACCCCTACCTGATAAGAGACATTCTCTTTGCTAGTAATTATTTTGGACTGTTCCAGCAATATCTTGCTCGCCTTAAAGTGTTTCATTTGGTGTATACACACATCTATACATGTGCTGTATGTTCTGACTTCACACCACTTATGATTTTTCATATAGATGCTATCATTACATCTGTTTTTTAATTGTGGACAATAAAAGAAAGTTTTATTAGGAAGCGCCCTGGGTGCCTTCCTACCCCACTGGGTACCATAAAGTGGCAGCATCCTTCCTAAACACACCTGAGCACCACTAGTCCCCTCTACAATTTTTCTATTATCAATATCTGAGTACATTTTCTGGTGTGGGAGTGTTGGATAGTAAGTATTCATGCTGTCTCCCGATTATTCCAGCTGAAAAGCACTCGATCACCGTAAGGCAGACAGAGCCGTTCGGTCTCTCGGGAGCCTCGGAGTGCTATGTGTCTGCTGAACCCGTTGCTCAAAGGTATAATACCATGGATTCCAAAATTCTTTTTCAAAGCTTTGGTCAAGTTAAAATGATAGATAGAAAGCTGGATCAGCCACCTTAACGCGTTTCATTGCTCGTCTGCCCACTCCTTCTGATAAAATCGCAGACAAGCGTTAACTAGTTTGTAGCTCCTGGAAACCTGTTGATCTTTACCAAGCAATAACTACCAGCCAAAGCTACATATTGTACATGTGCTTAGCTTAAATCTTTATTAAATATTATAGTTAATTAAGAATTGAATTGTGTTATCTCCTTTAACTCCTGCTGTTTAAAGAACCCTCAAGTTTCACAGGGATTAGGAGGAAATGGTCTTTCGCAGCTTCAAGCACAGTGTGAACAGAATCTAGATCTAGTCCCAAATGCATAAAGGTAAATAGATTTAAAAAAAAATGAATATTTGCACAATCTGGTAACCAAATAAGTGTCCCTCCATTTAGAATAGATAGTGGCAGATCCATGATAAAAAAGATAGAAAAGATGTAACGCTGCTCTTCGGCTCCTTTAGGTTTATCATGGATTAATGTTTACATTTTAATTTTTTCTAGATGTGGCAGGAAACTCTAACAGAGAAACTTGCATTCGGAGTAAACATTTTGTTCAATTGAGCTTTGACATCTTCATTTCTGCAATTTAAAGCATTGCACATATGTCTAATGGGAGCAAGAACAAAACTGTGCTCACAAAAGATTGATCTGCCTGTATTTTCTTTTCCAGTATGTTAAAATGAGAAAGTGGGTAGTCTAGCCATGTCTCCCTATGCATTCTTCTGAAATCCTGCAAGTAACTGATGGAATTTTTTCATGAATAGAAGCACCTATTTACTGTTACAGGATTTTTTCCCCCCATCCATGTATGGCAGTTTGTAAATTGTATTGAAAAAACTGCCATATGGACACTTATACACCGTCATGCATCACCAGCAGTTTTAAAAGGATCCATTAAACATCCGTTTAGTAAAGATGATGGTGTGGGTCCCTAACCCGCTTGAAAAACGCAGCGATTTAAGGTGGTTTAAAACTAATGCTTGACACAAATCTTAGTAAATTTACCTTTAGATATCAAATAAAAAATATATAATTTAATAGGCATAACACTATAACAATCACTAAAGTAAATAAAATATTCTTTTCAAATCTTCAATTTATCTTAGACAGCCATTTACTATTATTACTACTTTTTATAATTGTCAATATGTTTTATTAATGTTCTAATTAACTAGGCTATACGCTTATATTACTTACAAGGATATTCCGTTTCCAACTACAATCTAAAAGGATATAGTAAATGTTTAGAGGGGATGGGGTTTAATCATTTGTACACTAGTCTAAAATGACAGTGAGTCAGGGTAAATAATCTTGATGGGCAGTGATGTGAATGGCAGGCAGAAAAGGGTGATCAACAATGTTGAGAATATCAGATAGGTCAAATAGAATGACTAGGGAAGTTATCTAATTAAGTTTTTTAAAAACTAAGATTAACTTTCCATTATATTAGTTTTAGCTATTATCTCTTGTTGCAACTCTAAATGCAGCTGTTTTTTGGGAGTACAAGAAATGATAGCCAAAAATAAATTGATCATAATTTGGTAGAGGTAAAAAATAATTCTGGAAAAGTTTTGCTGTAGTAGGTTGGACACACAATAGCAACTTTGGTCAAATATCTCAAGAAATATTTCTCACCAATTATAATTACTTATATACAGTACTGTACATTCCAGTGCTTTTTTAAAATCCTTTATTTAGTTTGTAGTAGTACAAGAAAGACAAAAAATTACTCAGATTACAATGTTTGTAGAAAAATAATCAGCAATAAATTTCAAGTACTAAGCAATGTATATCTGTATGGTAAATAAAGGAAGCTTTTAGTCTGTCCAACAGAGAGAGGGGATTGAACACCCCCTGTCACTCAACTCTCGCATGCGGGCTTTATGGCAGTTTACTATGCCATAAGCCTGACTTAAGTAATATGTGCGGATCAGCAGTCTTTACGACTGCCATCCCACACTGTACAATCAGTATGCTTCCCATAGCCCACTTTAGCAGGTGGAGGGAAAGCACAGCCCATCCTCTAGTGAATGGGCTTATACAGAACAAAGTTCTGTACGATGCTTGCTACGCTAGTGTTACTGTTGTTACACTAGCGCAACATCTGGAGGGCATATGTCCTTTGCCGTATGGATCTGGCCCATAAAGAGTAGACCACTCCAAAAGATCCAAAACAACTGAGAAATCAATTAGAGCTGTGAAGACTAAGATTAAGGTTATGTACACGGAAGTCTGGAGAATCCTTAAACTGCATCCAGGGGATATAAGTTGCTGCAAAGTTTAAGTAGTTTCCAAGGCCTAGGATATAACATCCTGCATGGATATGTAGTAGTCGACCATGGAGGACAACTCCCATAAAGTGGGAGGGGAAGCAGATCTACTGCAGGGAGGATGAGTCCCTGTTCCAGGCCTCAGTAAAGGAGGGTAAAGATAATTTAGCATCCATAAAGAGACATTAAAGTTGGAAGATAACGTGGGATGGAGGAAAGGGAGAAAGATAAAAGTTTCAAAATAGAGATCTGGTCAAAAAAGGTCAGCAAATTTCTGTTGCAAGTCACTATTGGCAAGAGAAGTCCTCCTTCATAACAACTGACTGACCCTGACTATTCCTGCATCAACCCAGGACTTGAGAGCCTTTGGAATAAGGCCAGGGGTAAAGTCGCTGTTGTGAATAAGGGGAGAATTTTGTGAAGCGATGATATTTCATCCTCTCAGGCGTCTCCAGCAAGCAAGGGTAGGCTCTATTGTAGGGTTTTTCAAAAAGGAAATTTTAGGGCGACCATGGCAAGATATGCAGGGGGGGTAAGAGAATGTAAGTTCTCAAGGACACTCCATTGTCTGTGGGAATACTCCCTGATCCACTCAACTATCCTATGAAAGTGTGCCCCCATTGGTAATTCAGTAAATTTGGATCCTTTGGGACTTTGGACGAAAGAG
>WWET01005804.1:0-27128 GCA_011038615.1 Limnodynastes dumerilii
AGTTCTTATTTTCAGTCTCTGAATCAGGCCCAAATTGTGGAAGGTATAATGTCAGGATAGTGATGGTATAGTACTAGTGGTATTGAATGTATGGAATTGCTGGGCAGAGGGTAAAGGTCTACACAGTTCCCCTCTCCCCACCAATTCCATACATTCAGTACCACTAGTACTATACCATCACTATCCTGACATTGGACCTGATTCAGAGCTGCGCATCTGTGTGAAATTCACATGGATGCACAGTGTTTTTTGCTAACTGCGCATGCGCAAAGAAGTCGTATTGCTGGCAGATTTTATGGTATCCGCTAGCATACGATTCTGGCTGAAAAAAGGGGTGTGCCAGATAAAAGCTCCACTTTTCTCATTTAAATACTCTGTGCACACCAGTCCGGTGGATTCGTAACAAGCCCTACGCTTCCACCATCTCAGGGATGGTGTAAGCATAGGGGCAGCTCACCGGAGCTGGAAAAAAAAGTAAAAAAATACCAAAACACTTTTTGTGTTAAAATTAACCCCTTCTCCGTCAGCCCACCGCAACTTATCTAAAAAAAACTCTTCTCCCCGCCTGTCCCACCGCAACCTATGTTAAAAAAATAAATAAATACAGTACAGGCTGACAGGGCATACTGAATGACAAGGCATGCTTGCGCTTGTAGTACTACTATCGACAGCATGCCCTGCACCAAAATCACTACACATGCCCATTTCTTTAAAAAAAAAAACATACAGTGCCCTCTCCAAAAATACTATGAAAATGTCCACGTGCCGCCCCAAAAACGTATAGTTAAAAAAAAGCCTATACCCGTCACCTTCTTTAAAAAAAAAAAACACATAAAAATTGATCACATGTGCCCCCCAAAAATCTAAAGAAATAAAAACAATGCTAGATCCTTGTCCCCTTCCTTTAAAAAAAAATGCCACATGTGCCCACATAATAAAATAAATAAAAAATGCCACAAGTGCCCACATAATAAAATAAATAAACAATGCCACATGTGCCCACATTATAAAATAAATAAAAAATGCCACAAGTGCCCACATAATAAAATAAATAAACAATGCCACATGTGCCCACATAATAAAATAAATAAAAAATGCCACAAGTGCCCACATAATAAAATAAATAAACAATGCCACATGTGCCCACATAATAAAATAAATAAACAATGCCACATGTGCCCACATTATAAAATAAATAAACAATGCCACATGTGCCCACATAATAAAATAAATAAAAAATGCCACAAGCGCACCTCTAAAATTAAAACATATAAAAAATGCCCATAAGATGGCCCACCAAAAAATAAAAAAATACTAACCTGCTCTAATGGGGGTCCAGTCTTGTAAGCTTTTAATCTGGGGGGTGGTCTTGGGAAAAAAAAAAACTCAATGCAGACGACGCAAACTATCCCAGCGCTAATGACAGTTCTACTGTCATTGGGGTGTACTTATACCCTCTGCCAGCGTGGGAATATTTCCAAATATCATGATGGTAATCGGTATTAGCTGCACCCACACCCCCTGGGGCATACTCCCTTCTGAGCACCCCCCCCCACACACACACACACTGCTAATATACTTTAATTAACCATTCCTAGCATGTGAATTATTAGTATCACGATTATTGCAATTGCAACTATTATAAGAATAAGATCACTCTGCTGTTGATAAAGTACTATATTATTATGTGCTTTTGCAAAGTCAGTGGTAAATTTTAAGTATGCTATTATTTAATTTAATAGATTGTGTACGTTTCACAAACAGTAGGAAAGAAACTTTGATGAATAACATGGAAGAGAATATAACGGTGTCAGATTTATACAGTTTATACTGGTGCAGCAGGACAGCCACCGTCAGTCCTGGTTGATAACCTCTGATGGCGACCCTGGCTCCAAGCTATACATTAGTTCCTCTAGTCTGTCTCTGTATGATGTGTGACACAGGCTATGCAACATTTTAGTTGCTCTTCTTTGCACAGTCTCTGATGTATTTATGTCCTTCTGAAGATACGGCCTCCAGAACGGATCACAGTATTCCAGGTGAGGCTGCACCAATGACTTATAAAAGTGATATTACTACTTCTCTGTTTCTGCTAAACATCTTTGTTAAATAAGCTTCTCAGGGCTGAAATGTCTATCTTTACACACCAGATTAAGCATTCTGGGCCTGATTCACAGATAAGAAGGAAATAAGTATGCATGAATTCACAAAACTACGTACCTAAGTAGCAAGTCAACTCCCATGACACCCCCCTCGTTCTTATGCATCTTTGCTGACTTCCGCCTCCATAGCGCTACCTGAACTCTCCATGCGTATCTTTGGGGCTGGTCCAGACCTACGGCCGCTGCACTAGTAACGGCGGCCATTTCTGCCGTTCTGTGCATGCACCGTGCAGATGTTGCCTGGCGTAGTTAGGGAAACCCGATCCTTAGGATCGGGCGTCCCTGACTGTTGCGTTGTTACGGCGAGGGGGGCGCTCCTCGCCGTAACTACACAACCGTTACAGAAGGAAGGCGGGGAAGGTAAGTAAATGAGGGAGGGCAGGTTAGGCCAGTTACGACCCTGTGGCTGGCGTAATTACCTACTGTTACGCCGGCTGAAGTTAAGGTAATTACGCCGGCCACAGGGGGAGTGTCAGGGGAGTGCTCCAGAGCTACGCTGCCCGTACTTAAGGCCAGCGGGCCAGCGTAGCTCTGGATTAGGCCCTTTGTGCAGATTTTTCTAAAGTACGTGCAAAGTTTGCTAACCCAGCCCATGCTGCCCTATTTACATGCCTTCCTCCCCCGCCCACTTTTCTTCACAGAGTAAAGACATGCCCTTTTCTACGAATTAGGCACATAGTTAAACTCGCCAAGATACCCACACGGCCTGCGTAAATTTAGGTACATTCTGTAGTGTCAATCAGGGCCTCCGTTCTTCCATGTGTTGTTCCTCTGAGACAGACAGAACCTGAGTCACAGAATATAAGAGGTGACATCACAGCACAGAGTTTTTGTTTTGCATCTGTGACTTTGCATATGTTCCTGAGGGTTGTATACTGCCCTGTTTCCAGTATTTGCTTTGTCACATGCCATACCTAGCAAGGAGTTGTCTGCGATTGTAAACCATGGTCTGCTCAGCTTGTTCTATGATTGACGGCACTGCCTATGTTAGATTTATGTTTAATAAGATATGACAACTATATTTATAATAATAATAACTATCATTTAGAACCAATCCCAGAGCTGCACTAGATAGCTCCATGCACGCACAAATCTCACATGTACAATCTCAATCGCACATGTTTACATACCATACCTGGGCTGATCCAGTGCTGGGCTTAACATAGGGGTCCATAGCTAGTTAGCATGGTGCAGAGGAGGTAGCCTACCACTCTGGGACCTGATTCACACTTAAGAAGCTCCGGCTTCTTAAGTGTGGAATTTCCTTCTTAAGTGCGGAATCTCCCGAAATGACCCACCACGCATGCGTAGCAGGTCATTTAAGCAATCTACGTACCAGTTAGGAAACAGGAGGGAGGGATTTAGACTAGCCGAGGAGGGCGTTTGAGGGGTGGGGAGAGCTATTCTCTGTGTGTAGATTTCTTCTTAAGAAGATAACTACGCATAGTAAGAGGTATTTTTACTCTGAAACACCTGCATTTCATGGACACTCAATCTGGAAAACCACAAATGGACATTTCACAAAGAAACCACTTCAATGCTGCTTCTGGATACTACTTGGATCATCCATTATCCTTGCACTAACTTTCTCTGCCACCATATGTTATTTTGATGGCAAGAATTTTCATTAATTAACACAGGTTTCACTTCTTGCAAAAATCTCTCCTATTTTCCTAACCTTTACCACTACTTTCTGCCTCCTTCTAACTGTCATGGCCCTTGTCTCTCCATCCACCTCCCTCCTCTCTCACACCTTCTACCTACCCACACTTCCTAATCACCCCATACCCTCTCCCTCTCCTCCTTCAGACTCTCCTTCCCTTCCCATTCCCACCCTTAACCCCCATCCACGTCCCATCCCCCTCCCTCGTGTCTTACCTCAGTCCTGCAACCCCTCCAATATAATCCACAACCCTCCTGTTAGCTCTCTCCCATTCTCCTGCACTCTGTGGAATGCCAGATCCATTTGCAACAAGCTCCCTGCCATCCATGACCTCTTCATCTCCAACTCCTACAACCTTCTCACCATCACTGAAACCTGGCTCTCAGCCTCTGATACTACTTCCCCTGCCGCCCTCTCCTATGGCGGTCTCTCGTTCTCCCACACCCCTAGACCTGGCGAACGCCCAGGCGGTGGTGTGGGCATCCTCCTCTCCCCTTCTTGCACATTTAGTGTCATACCCCCTGAGTCCTCTCTCACTTTAACCTCCTTTGAGGTCCACTGCATTCGCAGCTACCACCTCATCCATCTCCGTGTTGTCTACTTACCCAAAAAAACATCAGTACCCTTGATGTTGCAAATTTCACCTCATCCCTTGATACCCTCCTCGCACCCATTTCCACCATGTCCTGCTCCAATCTAGCCCTCTCATCTGCTACCTGCCCTCCCTCCTCTGTCTCCCTTCACCGCAACAATCCACAACCCTGGCACTCCCCTCTCACTCGGTTCCTAAAGAAATGCTCCTGTGCTTTGGAGCGCCTCTGGAGGAAGTCCCGTTCACTTGCAGACTTTCTCCACTTCAAGTTCATACTCACCTCTTTTAGCTCTGCCCTCGCACTCGCCAAGCAATCCTTCTTCAAGTCCCTTATCCTCTCCCAATCAACTAACCCCCGCCGCCTCTTTGCCACCTTCAACTCTCTTCTCTCCCCGCCTCCTCCTCCCTCCCTCTCTCCATTTCTGCCACTGACTTTGCCACCTTCTTTACTTCCAAGATTGACTCTATCAGGAGCTCCATCTCCTCTACCATCACCTCTCCTGCATCTCAATCTCCACCCTCTCTTCCCCTCCCTAGTCACCCACCAATGTCTACCTTCGTCCCTACCTCAGCTGAAGAAATCTACTCACTTCTTTTGTCATCCCCTCCATCAACGTGCCCACTTGATCCCATCCCCTCTAATCTTCTCCGGTCTTTCTCTCTCTCCACCTCATCTTGCCCACCTCTTTAACTTATCCCTCTCCTCTGACTTCTTCCCCTCCCCCTTTAAACAAGCTCTTGTCTCCCCCATCCTTAAAAAACCTAACCTTGACCCTACTTCACTCTCCAACTACCAACCTATCTTTCTGCCCTTCGCCTCCAAGCTGCTTGACTGACTTGTTTACAAGCGTCTAATCATCTACCTTGCTGACCACCCCATCTTGGACCCTGTCTGGGTCCAATCTGGGTTCCGCCCCATGCACTCCAATGAAACTGCCCTGACTAAGGTCACAAATTATCTCCTTTCTGCCAAATCAAAGGGTCCCATTGATCACCCTCTCCTACTCCACACCCTTCCCTCACTCGGCCTCTCTGGCACTCTCCACTCCTGGTTCTCCTCCTATCTCTCGGGTCGCTCCTTCTCTGTAGCAACCCCTAGCTCTTCCTCCCCTACTTCTCCTCTTCCCATTGGCGTCCCCCTGGGCTCAGTTCTTGGTCCCCTTCTGTTCTCACTCTACACCTCCTCTCTGGGTGACCGCATCAGCTCCTTTGGCTTTCACTACCACCTCTATGCTGACTGCACTCAAATCTATCTCTCCTCTCCTGACCTCTCCCCCGAACTTCTGTCAAAAGTGTCAGATTGCCTCTCAGCCATCTCCTCATGGATGTCCAAGCGTTTTCTGAAGCTTAACATGGACAAAACGGAAATCATAAATCTTCCCTCCTTAACGTATCCCCTTTATCCCTACTATCTCTATTACTATAGGCGACTCCACCATCTCCTCCTCCACCCCCCACATCCGCGCCCTCTCACTGTCCTGCTGCTTTCATATCCACAACATTGCTCGCATCAGACCCTTCTTGACAACGGACGCCACTAAAACGCTAATTCACTCTCTTGTTATCTCCCGTCTGGACTACTGCAACATTCTCCTCTCTGACCTCCCTCTGGTCCATCTCACACCCCTACAATCTATACCAGGCCTGGCCAACCTGTGGCTCTCCAGGTGTTTTGAAACTTCAAGTCCCAGCATGCTTTAACTGCACAGACATAGCCGATACCTGAGAAAGCATGCTGGGAGATGTAGTTTCACAACACCACTATACTAAATGCTGCAAACAGACTCATCTTCCTCTCCCAATGCACTGCCTCCACGTCCCCTCTCTGTCAATCTCTACACTGGCTTCCTGTCCCTTTCAGAATTCTCTTTAAGCTCCTTACCACAATTTACAAGTCTCTCTCCTCCACTGCTCCCTACCTCTCCTCCCTTATATCCATCCACACTCCCTCCCGCCCACTCCGCTGGTGACCGCTGCCTCAACTCCAACCTGATAACTACTTGTCACTCCCGCATCCAAGACTTCTCCCAGGCTGCCCCTCTCCATTGGAACAACCTACCACATCCTATCAGGCAATCCAGCACACTCCAATCCTTCAAACGCTCCCTTAAAACCCACTTCTTCAGGCTAGCCTACGCTTCCTTCACCTAAGCTTACTTGTCCTCCTCATCTTCACCACTGTGTCTCCTGTTTGTTCACCCTCTCTCACTTAGCATGTTAGTTTTTATGAGCAGGGTCCTCCTTCCTCCCATCATCCCTCTACCCTGTCATCATCTCTTCCCACCTTTTTCTCTCTACTGTCTATCTCTCTCCTTATTCATCTGCTCCTACACACATACCCAGCATCTATATGTTCTTTACATATTGTTTTGATATTTTTGTATTGTATTTAATTTTTGCTTTATACATGTATTGTATTCCTTCATATTTTTTACCCTCTGTTAATGATTGTATTGTATATGCAAATATTATCTTTGCTATTGCCTCTGTACGGCGCTGTGAATACTGTGTGGCGCCTTATAAATAATACTAATAATAATAAGGTATCCTTATGGCTCTCTTAAGTGCCATAAAGTACCTAAAAATGGGGCGTGGGTTAGAGGCAGAATGGGTGACTTAGATGAGGTTCTGTCCGCACCTAATTCACTCTTAAATGTGAATATGGTCCCTGGTAGCATTATGTGGCTTTACTTAGGGGCCTTATTGCAGTGACACCCTCTGCATCACACTGTGATATCCCAAAGCTTGTGAGTAGGACCTTCTGAACTCCCAGCTGGTCAGTTTTGTTTTGTAACGTTTCTTTAAAATTTAAAGGTGCTACGTTATTTGCTGGCTCTACAGAATTTTTATTATTGATAAAAATAATGATAATAATAATGATAATAATAATAATAATAATAATAATACTCTCAGATAAGACTTCTTATGTTATGAATGCTTCTGATCATCCTAACTTTCATACGCAGATTTTATATTGTTTTTGAGTAAAGATTTCCTGATCTGAATGGCAGCCGCATGGCAAAGTACAGAGGAAAAGGACAGAGATATCTCCTATAGGCCATTGAAATCCATGGTTAGTATATAAACAGCGCTCCAATCCGCTGTGGAGTTAGTGTATCAGTACGTGCAGCTACACCCGGGCTAGAGTACCAATTTTCACTAGTAATAGCAAACAGATACGTAAATAAGTATATAGGTAAAGAGTCTCGGACCATAATGGTGCATTATAAATGTGGAGTCAATCCCGAGGAGTGGAGAATTAGGAGGGAGAGGGGAAAAAACAGAGACAAGTACATGGTGTAGTATGTCTCAATTTACCAGTAGCTGCTAATCAAGATGCTTACATTAACAGTGTCTTGTCTGTAGGCATATAATGAATTCCTGCGTTGGGGGTGCTGAGGGTGACCGCGGGAGAGTGGAGCGAGGGGAGACACAATACATATACAGTGAGAGAGAGAGAGAGAGGATATAGTGTTAATCTGGGTGAGTACAATTATCATATATCATCAAGCTCAAGCTCTTGATATCAGTGCAGCCAATCAGCTACAAGGGCCTCCTGTCAATCTCTGCAGTCCCTCCCTCTGCAGCAAGGATTATCGGTCCCAGTAGGAGAGGTGAGTGGGGCCAATATTGAGGGGGGAAATCGTCCTGTCTATCGGTCAGAGCGATAATCGTTCTATTGTATGACCAGCTTTAGTATTTGTTCTCTGCCACAGTGGAACAAGCACAATCACTGGGAGAAAAACATGACACACTAACACCTTGCACGCAGGAGCTACAGTAATTGAGCCAGAGAGCATGCATTAAACATTATATTTATTTTAGTGCCTAGTGCACTATTCAGCGCGTCTCCAGGCAATCGCATTATGCTTCTTGGCAGCTTAATAATCTCCCTCTGGGGAACTCACAATGTAGACTCACCTAGACAATGCAATTTACTTCATTACAGTGCAATACAGTCAAATGATGCAAACACACTGTAACCATTGTTCAAGAGACGGAAATAAACAGCCCTTCAGACGGCGCAGCGGCGAATTCCCAGGACACGAAGGAGGCGACGCAATCATGTGAAAAGGAAACATAGTGACTAATATTAGGCTTGGTTTTTAGAAAAATAAAACTGCAATTTATTTCTAGACTGTATCCAGTCATTTTCCAATTGTGAGGTTCATGCGTGTGTTACCATTGCGCCACTTGTATCGGTACCCGTGTGATCCAGAGATATGATTTTTTTCTCTAACGGGTTTATGATGGCAGGTGGGTTTCAGTGCAAGGGGGGGGGGGTTACTATTCAAAATACAGTATAGGCATTCAAAAGTCATAAGGTCACCCAGCAGGCAAAGGAGAGGGATAATCATGTGAATTACCCTTATATAAGGGGTGCAGCTAAGCAGCCTTATGTACAAACATTTAAGTCTAAACACAAAGGGTTGGTGCTATATAGGATAGCACCCAGGGCTGCTAAGGTTGGCGCATACTATTCTTGCGTTTCAGAATACATATTGACCTTCTCTTAGTTACATGAGAAAATAATGTGATAGCAAAAATAAAGTGTTTAAAACAAACTGTTTTATTGTCAAATTATTAAAAGAATTATTGAGCTGATTAATTGTGAAATATTAACAGAATCCCATGTGTGTGTTAATTTTCTCACAAAGGTAATAAATTATATCATCTTAGATTCACCAATAATTGTGATATTTTGTATCAGAGAAAACAACAAAAGAGCCTTATATGGATCAGTCCTAAATGGAAGTTACACTTCAATAGCTTGAATCAGATTCAACAACAACGTTTTTAAATAAACCCAGGACACTTGTTATTCGCAAAATAGTAACACAAAGGAATGGTAACAATGTCCAAATCAATCATACGCCTTGAAAAGATAGCTGCAATGTGAATAGTAACAGTGTCCAAATCAATCATAAATGTTGTCAAATAGTTGCAATAAGAAGCAGTGCAAGTGATCACCCAGCATGCTCCATGGAAGGCTGGACACAGCAAGGATCTGATATAGTCTACAAAGCTTTGAACACCGCGCTGTTTCAAGCCTGGATCTAGCCGTCACACAAAGGGCATGATTTCTATGGTGGATCGACGTGCGATACTAAGTTTTGTATGTGCGAAGATACTGAGATTTTAAGTAGGGAAATGACCCGTCCACGAAAAACTCTAAATATGCCTAAATTAGCTACCAACATTATAGCACAATATATAGTGTATTATCACTGTATCATGCCTCCTAACATTGGGCCAGATCCAGAACTATGAACGACAGCGAAGTGACGCTAGCTGCTTGCGTAACTTCGGCTGTTTGTTTGTTCTGCGGATGTGTACGGCAAATGTTACGACACGTAACTCTAGGCGGACGTAACACTGTCGTAAATACATACGAAGGGCCGTGCCAAACATAAGGTACCCGTAACTGCGCACTGGAAGTGGAGGGAGGCATTTAAATTGTACAGTATTGGCTGGGTTATGGTTATTTTACGCAATATATGCGGTCTTTAAAGACCGCATGTACGTAATATACGTAATGAAACGCTACGTAGATTGCGTAAAATAGTTACTACACATGCGTAGTAGCTAGAATCGTAAAATTAGGCACATGTAAAAAAATTACGGGGTTGTGAATCCGGCCTCTAACATATAAAGATAAGCACTGGCATGTATTCATCTCGTAGTGTGGTTTAAAAAATTCATATTTATATCTTGGTGACCTCTTCATTTGGTATCTAGTGCGCCGTAAACTGGTCCAATTTTTCTTCTTTTTTGGATTCTGTTTGTTCCATAGGACCAGTGAGGCAGCACCTATCTGATATTTACTATGCTGAACTTAGCTGCTTGCAGTTGAATCACTAAGAATTTTTCTGATTATTAGTGATAGCTGTGTGCTGGTTAGGGGGTACAGTTTATTATTTTATTTACATATTTGCTGTGCGGTCCCAGGTACCGGCACATACCCGACCTCAAATCAGGGATTGCGGCACTAAACCATATTTCTGGTACCCTACGTAATAATAGGCTGATAATCATATATCACATTGTGTGGCCAGATTTAATTATACAAAGTCAGTATGTCAGTAATTAAATAAGCTGTTTTTACATACAGAAGGCATGGGCTGTTTTGGGTGCGTGAGGAATGGTGTTACGTAGTTTTCATCTTACGTAAGTTGTTTTAAGAATTGAGCTACTACGCATGCTTAGTAGCTTATTTACGCTATCTACGTACCATTTCTGTACGTAGATTGCGTAAGCACGGTCTAAAAGATCGCATATACGCAATCTACGTATTGAAACAACGCATGCGCAGTAGCTACTGGTTATTGAACTAGTCCGTCTATGGAAGACGGACGTAGTTCTGGATCCGGCCCATAGTATCCTGTAAAAATACACCATCTTCCCTCTAGCTGCTGTTCTATCATTGTAGTTATTGTAGCACTGTAATTATTTAAAATAAAATACAAGGTCACTGTGGACATTAAAATAAAAATGGTGTTCTAAATAATCCCAGCATTCCTCAGCTACAGTTCTCAGAGTATTGTGCTTAAAATAACTTGTTCCGCATCTTGGTGAGTCACATTCCTGAACTTTGTGCATTGTTTGACATCCAACGTGACACCCAGCACACCAGTGTTCACAGGACTGTACAAGCTGCAATCACTTCCATGTAACTTTGGACTAATCAGGGACACATAGTCGTGAGTAATGGTCTAAGCCCTTAACCACCTTTTTTTATCAAGAGAATAGAAAAAACACGGTATACCCAGACATTGTATAGTCCAGGAGAGGTTTCCACCCAAATGCGGGACACCGGTCTCAGGACAGTGTCCAGACTTACTGTTTGTGTCAGTGCGCTAGCCTATGTTGCTGAGGTTAGTGTACGGAATTAAGGATCCCCCAATACTGCAATGCAAGAGAGCAGGGCACTCCTCCTGCTCGCCTATGGTGGATCCGTGCACAGGACCTTACTTTAAATATTCTGAACGCACATCCATGCGTGCAGGATACTGGAATGTGTGTCAGGGCTTAACCAAGCCCTTACTGTAATTTAAATTTAAATGCCTATGGTTGCCCCCGGGTATGGGGGGTGGGCATTCCGCCAATGCGGGGGCTGAATTCTGCACGGAATGCATCATGGGGCTGTATTCAGATGCGCAGTACCAATAATCTGCCGACTCCTGTACCTAGTGCATAGAACTCAACTGGTTTTCTTAGATGTGGATCCGGCACTCAATTACCGTACTTTCTGGAGTGTCCCCCTAACCTTAAGTGGGACAGGAACTGATGTGAATGACAGACCCTGAAACATAACCCATTCCAATAGTCAAATATAAAAAAAACTATTTGCCTCTAAAACAAAGGTGGTTACCATAGTAACTGACGATTGGAAACAGAGGAGCAGAGTATTTTGTACCTAAAGGAATGGGTCAAGTTGGAGGGTATGGAATGATAAATATTCTCTGTACAGCGCTGCAAAAGTGGTGGCGCTATGTTATGGGTGTGGGTCCCTGTTAAGAACGGCCCTATTTCGATAGGGCCGTTCTCTCCCAGCCAGTTTCGATCTGGTTGGGATATTGAATGCTTATGCCTCGATAAGGCATAGCAATCGATCCACGGAGCACCAAACACGTAAGAGGAACACACTACCCCAACCTTTCCCCTAATTTTAACCCAAACTCTCCCATCTCTATAGCCTAACCCTAAGACCACCCTCCCCGCAGCCTAATCCCCTCTTCTTAAGAGCCTAACCCTAACCGCGCCTAACACTAAAAGTCCCCAGAGAGGTTTCTCATCACTCCAGAGCTGTCTGCAGCGGGTGCGGTGGAACCGGCGAAAATTAATGGGTGAGTATGCCGATCGACACACTCACCCATTAAAAAAAAAAAATCTAAAATGGCAGCCTATTCGAAATAGAGATAGCTGAAACGCAACTCATGATCGTTTGTGGATTGTAAGCTTTGGCAAAGCTCAGAGCGTAGCGGCAGTGACAGTTTAATGCCGGCTCTTCACTACATACAGAAATCATCCCCCCTCGCTTGCAAGGATTTACCATAACTCTTCCGCACCGTCCTTATTTTCCATGAAGCCAGTCCTTACTGTGCTTTGTACATGTCTACCCCCTCCCACAGAGCGAAAACACCTTTGGTCTCTGATACAGAGAGATGCCTTTGCCGTCTAAATTTTAACCAGGTTGAAATTCTGGATCCAGTGGCAAGCGCATAGTTGCCAACTCTCCCTGAATATCAGGGAGACTCCCTGAAGATTGGGTGATCTCCCTGACTCCCTGAAGTGTTTGGTAATCTCCCTGATTCTAATTTCATCCATTGAGGACTATGGAGATGACCAATTTTTGGAGGCCAAGACGTTATGAAAGAATCTTGTTAATCAGCTGCAGCGTCACTTTTAGCTTTTAGTAATGAAAGTATTCTCTGACAATTTAATAATCAATAAATACCAGGGTTGCCGACTTTTTAGAGCTTCTTTTGGGAGATCCCAGAGGGAAGACATTGATTTCTTCAAGGGACGGGGCTTAATGACACCATTTATGCAAATCACATCATTGGGTGGAGCTATTTACAGGACACAACTCTTTGGCGCTACAGGACACACCCCTTTGGTGCAGCACCTTGATAGTGCTCTAACAATCTCCCTGATATTCATTTGCAAAATAGGCAACCATGGGCATGCTATGCTCTTTAACAAGGGGCAGCATTTTCCGATACTATTGACCGTAAATCGCTGCCTTGCAGGAAATCTGGATCTGGTACTTCTAATACTAAAACAATGAAACTCATGATATTTTTAGAATCAAAACAGATAGTAATAAAATCTTTATGTAGTCTTTGGGGTTTTTCATAATAATAATAATACTACGCTTCTGAGTAGTTTTACATCTGGCGTAACTTCCCAGCAGCCCTTTTACTTAATTTGGGGGGGGGGGGACTACAAATCCCGACATGCCTTGTCGACGTCTGCAGCTGTCTGGGCGTGCTAAGCATGCCGGGAGTTGTGGTTTCTCGGCCACTGAACGGTTACTCGCTGGGACTTATAGTTCTCGCGAGAGGTGGACAGCCAAACGAGAGTTTATACTTATTGGGAGTTAATTGTGAAGATAAAACCCATATTAGGTAATTATACATTTTGTAAATTGATTAACTAGGAGTCCTGGCTGGAAGAGTCTGGCTAGAGTTGTAGTCCAATTTCAGTTGGAAGAAGCTGGTTGGAGTGGTAGTCCTGGCTGTACATTGTAGATGTGGGAGATCAGCGGGTGACTGTGTAACATGGCTGCTGAGGTCATGTGGAAATTATGCTGATAGGGGAAGGAAGCATCACAGCATCTGAATGAGTCATTGGGCACTCTGGAGTGTTCCAGTAATAGCCCTTCCCTGACATGTGAACAGGAACATAGAAAGGACATAGATGTAGTATTGTTATGACTACATAATACATGGCTATACAATTTTAAAATAAACCTTTAGCGCTGCTCCAGTGTTTTGTTTATATTGTACAATTGCTAAATGGGTAGTTTAAGTGTATTTTTCCCCTCAAACAATGAAGCCTTTAGACCTGGCTGGATTACTAATTTGACTGTACAAAAAATACATTTAATCAGTTTATTGTAAGTCTATCCTTGCTTGAAATGCAATGTTGTGTTGTAAACAAATGACTGTCCATAGAAGGAAGTGGACTATCAGGTCTCCAAGCCTGTGTCACAAAGCTGGGCGTGTGTGTTAAGCTTTATTGCTATGTTACCATTAGCATAATTCAGATTTTTCATGAGTCCCACCTAGTAAATTAATCATAGGTATAATTAATGTTTAGACTAAATTCCAAACAGTATTCTTACAATCACATTTTCCATAAGTGTTGATAGTCAAATATCAGGAAGGTTTCTACATTAAATTTTTAATTTTTTTTTATTAACAGGAATAAAGACAATGGGTATTGACTACCTCATCTTTGGCTCATACTGGAGAAACCTCACATCTCCTCTCACCTATTGGCACAGGGGAACTGCCTTCCACTTTGATGCCATGAAAGACCACAGAGAAATGCAGGTTCCTAATACTGAACTGGGCACCGGCATGGTCCTCGTCACCATGGCTGCTAGAATCACTCAGGCCATAGTCTCTCTTGTCCGAAATCGCCTGCAGAAGAGAAGCTGGTGTTGGAAGATGCTTTCAGGCACTTGGCTGAGCAGGGCTTTCAAAGCAGTCCTTTGGATGTGCTGGAGTGTTATGGATATTTTATTGGTAATGGGGATGACTGGTGTCTACTTTAACAAGAGTCATTCAAAACACAAGCTGCTGTGTCATACAGAGAATACAATGAACAGCATCTCTATAAAGTACCAATGGGGATATCCAGCTGAACCTGCCAAAGAGGCAGTCATTCTAGAAGAGAAAGAGATGTCTAGTAATAGTACAATGAAGGTGGAGAAGCTTCAGAAAGTATATATGGATGTAGACAGTGTTCGGCCACTGTTCTCAAACACTGACAAAATGGTGGCCACAGAGAACCTTGCACCAATTTGTACAAACCCGGTCATTCTGTCCATGATCTGTCAACCAGCAGAGGATGGGGAGTGTCTACTCCCATCCAAAGGGTCTGAAATGGAGGATGTTGAGGAATTGTTGGAGAATGACTCTTCCATTGAGGAGGTGTCTGTGGACAGTGGCCTGCAGGAGTCCTGGACTCTGAAGTCTAAGGAAGAGGAGGAGGAAAGTGATTGGTCTGATGAAGATTCTTGGGATGGCGAGAGCGAGACAGATTACAATAACGAGGCTGAAGACCTTTGGGCATCTTTCTGTCAGAATGATGACCCTTACAACCCTCTTAGCTTTGCCATGCCCACCAAAAGTCTAAAGGAACAAGTGAAGAAAGAGGTGACCACGGCAAGTCTCAAAAAACAAGATGTTTCCAAAAGTCCAGACTGTAGCAAATATTGTGGTGCCTTCAAAGTAATGTGTGCGACTGACGAAAAGCAAAGACGTACACCGATGTCTGTGTGTAAGAAGCCCGTCCTTTCCAGCTTTAAGTCTTCCCACAAGTGTTACCCGAACGAAGAGCTTGAGATGTCAAAGGAATTCAAGGGAGTTGAAAACAAGTCTGCTAAGAGAGTAAGTAGACTGGCACGAGGTAACCATCTAATATAACTCCCTGTGAGGACAGTTGTTGGCTGTACAATTGCATGGTTGTGAGGCTGTGGGCCTGCGATTTCTGGAACCGCAGCATGTGATGCTCTAGGCCTGGCCAACCTGTGGCTTTCTAGGTGTTAAGAAACTACCAGTCCCAGCATGCATTGTCAGGTATCATGCAGTCAAAGCATTGCTGGAAACTTGTAGTTTCACAGCATCTGCATAGCCACAGGTTGGCCAAGCCAGCTAGAGACTGATTGCAAAGGATTTCTGGATCTGGAGGCACGCCTGAGTAACTTCAGCTTTGAGAACATTTCGCAATACAAAATGACAGTATTTACATAATGGGTGTCTTAATTGGACTAAAGTCTTATTGCTTATAGCCATAGTAACAATCTTCCATGCTATGGGTGGATCGATCCAGAGAAGGATTCTGCCTAGGTAGATATCTATAAAAAAAATAAAAAAAAAGTCTACGATTATTCCCCTTTGACACTACATCTGGTGTCTGAGTAAGCACAGAGAAGAGCTAAATTTCATGTCGTTGCGTAAGGTCTCTGTGGGGACCTGATGCCACCTTCTGAAACACACGTGATCTATGGGATTAAGCCACACCCCCAGGAAGTCTGGGAATACAGACTGAAAGGCAGAAGCCATGTGACTAGTGTCATTCCACACAAGTCCTGTGTAACAAGAATAGCAGAAGCATGATTAAAGAACACGAATGAGCTGACTATTTATAGACCATGACGCTAGGGAGTGGTTGAGGATGCGATATTTGGCAGTGCTTGCTGTGCTATGCAACTAGCAATCAGTGACGATCTAGCTAACTATAATGTTATATAAGGGTTATTTAAGCTCTGTCACAGCATTTAAGCTTTAATTGCACAGTGGAGGATGTAAGGTTGGAATTTGTTAATGAATAGGATTTGTAAGCTTATTCTCATAATTGCTTTTTTAGGTTCGATTCTCAGCTACAGTCACTGTGCGGCCTATCATTGCTTGGAGCTATGCTCACAGGATGGCTCGCAAAGGACCATGGGAAGAATATGCACGAGATCGCTGCCGCTTCCAGCGCCGCATCGCTGAGACAGAGGCTGCTATTGGCTACTGCCTAAATTCTTGCCATAGAGAGAAGATTTGGACTGGCCTTCAACACACGCGAGACTAATCTGGACTATGACACCATTCCAAAGACACAGAACAGATCTCTGATTTTCTTACGTTATAATTCCTCAAATACATATCTTTGCACTCCCACCTGCCAGGGAGAATATTGAGTCAGACATGAGCAGTGTGGTTAATGGACAGTATTCATTTATTTAGTACATGCACAATGGTTGTAGCACACTGATTTAGCATGTGTAAGTAACACTGTTAAGATTGTTTATTCTTGTATTTAATAAGCCATAATTGTGCCATAAAGAAGCACGACACTAATGTAGCGATAACACTACACAGTGGACTATATGCTTGATGACATTTGAAACAACCTGCAGTTAAAGACTATTACTCACAAAACAACACCTTTGTGTTCACATCTACCAAACCAGGATCAGATTGTCCTGGGAAATAATAATAAAACAAATACAAGCCCATACATTGTAGGAAGATAAGGAGTGCAGGGCGTTAGTTGGGCAAAATTGTAAGTTCATACCCGGATTGTGCATTGGCAGTAACCACTGCATTTGAAAAGTGACGTTTTTATTTTGTGATAACTTATTTATAATGTGTTATTTCATGCTGACATGTTGAATTTAGTTTTTATATATTAAAGTTATTTTTTTCTATTCAATTGGTTTTCATTTCTTCAGATGTCTCCCAATGGATACAAACTAAAAGGTCAAGCACGAATCAGTAACACTCAGCGATTTGTTTACTTTAGTAAATTGCTATGCATTGTGGGTAGGTTTGTTCAAACCCAATGCTGGAACAATAACTATGCAATATAAATCCCTGCAAACATAAAACAGAGGAGGCACCACAGAGTGATGATAAACACTATAATATAAACAATTAACTATAAATAACAGTAGATGCCCATAAAGATGAGAAAATTACTCCAAATAAAATTAAAGTAGTAACATAACAGCAGCTGCACGAAGGGTGCCAAACCTTAAAAAGAAAACATAGAAAAAGTGCTGCACTATACTCAAGGCCCGCATAAAAAGTGCATCAAAATATAAGATAAAAAAAAACCAGTTGAAATCATCTGTAAAGTGTCCTTATCATAAACATTTCGTTTTATTAATCCTAGATCAGTCATGTATTTGTGCCTTGATGAAACATAACAGAAGCTAAGTTAAAGACAAAACAAGGCACTTACCAATAACCACAAGACAGCAGTTTCTAGAATCTCACTAATACCATGTTCACACCGAAGCCCCGGCAAAAACCCGGGTTTTTGCCGGGGCACGCAGCAGAAAAGCAGGAAAAACCCTGTTCACACTGCAGCATAGACCCGGGAAATTCCCGGGTCAGGCCCGTTCACACTGAACGGGACTGACCGGGTCGACGCGGGTGTGACCGTTCACACTGAGCCTAGACCCGGGATTTTCGGTCTTGCCCCGGCAAGTCCCGGGTTTTTGGCTCAGAGTGAACGGGGTATAAGGGGCTGATTCAGAGTTTGGGAGTAAGGGTAAAACAGGTGCAAGTGTACAGCTCTGCAAAGTAAGGGGTGTTAGTTTAAAATCTTTTGCATGCAGGGAAAATACTTTAGTACATAGAACTGAAATACTGTTTAACTTTGTTTATTCTATAAAATAGAGTTGAGCTAAAAAAAAAACCCAAAACATTCTAATTCTGGTTTCACAATTTAAAATTGCAGAAAGTCCTTTCCATGAACAGGAACAAAATTCTGCCTTCTCCTTTTTGAAAGCTCTAGATGGAGCAATGGCTATTAGCCAATGCATAGTTTAAAAAGGTAACTGCTTCTTTAAAAGACTGCTGCATTAACCAAAGCAGCCCTATTATTTTAAGTCAAACCTTTGATCTAACGATAAAAAAAAGTTAAAGGCATTATCACAAATCAAATAACTGTAATCAAAGTGTGACTTCATGATACAGACAAGATTTACAGCACCAGATAGACAAAATATAGCAATATGTCCCAATAATTATGGCATATAGCAAAACACATCCAAATAGAGAAACACTATCAAATTTATTAACACGCCTTCATTTTCAACACCCACAAGTAACACTAGAAACAGAACTGCTGAATGTCGCAAGAGTTAACATTTATACAAAGTGAACCATTGACTGTTCATACAGGAAAATCAGTTTACATATTTAGACTATTTGGTAGTACATTTAGTATGTAAATGCCAAACAAACCACCAACATAGAACATTTGCTGACCACTATAATCAGAACTAAGGAAAGTTAGAACGTAGGCAGGAGGTGACCGCAGTCTGGTGGGATCAATATTATAGTATAAGTATTTGATAAGTTCCTGTCACATTTAATGATCTTAAACAATCTCACTTGGCATCTGGTTTGTTTTGAATCAGGGTTTCATGTCTCCACCTACGATTTGGTGTTTTCTTTGTGATGCACTGAGGCATGTTTTATTATACGCTATATACATGATATACAACACTAATGGTTATTAAGATTATTTTTAATACATCATATGGAAACAAGTGTTTATACACCCTTGGAAAACACATAGTGCAGTTTTTGCAGAAATGGTTTACGAAAGTTATTAACCTTGATCATTATCTAATAATTGCAAAAATGTACATAAAAACATAGGGCCAGATTTAGTCTGGCAGTCAGCATAGAAGAGGTGAGCGAACGCACCTGTTACTCCCCTCTCCCGTGCGGTTATGCTGCCATAGTCCTACCTATGACTGTTAATCCACATGGTAGTACTTAAACCCACCCAGACTAAAAAAAATTGTATTCCCCCTTACAGAGTTTAGGCAGATGGAGGGGGGTGGGCTGCCCTGACGGATCTGCAGAAAATTTGAGGTCAGTATTGTAACATCTGCAGATTGCGGAAGTCGGGTGTCGCATGGACCCCCTGAATCCAGCCCGTAATCTCAAAACAAACAAAAATTAAACCATAATCTTTGTAGGACGACAATAAGCTTTAATTGTATATCGAATAAATGTGTAGGGTGCTGGTAGGTATCATAGGTATTATATAATATCATTGGACTTAACGGGGACGTATGTTTTTTCTGTCTTGGGGCTAGATTTACTAATCTGCGGGTTTGTAAAAGTGGAGATGTTGCCCCTAGCAACCAATCAGATTCTAGATCTCATTTAACTATTAACTATATACTAGAGAATGTCAGCTAGAATCTGATTGGTTGCTAGGAGAAACATCTCCACTTTTCCAAACCCGCAGCTTAGTAAATCTGGCCCTTGGAGTTTAATTATCTGAGGACTATTGCATTATATTTACCTGGCTGTGTTTTAAGTTATATTTATTTATTTATTGGTTTATTTGTTTGGTCCAACATTGCTTTTTAATATTGAGTGTTGAATGATCCATTTCAAATAATGGGTTACTTGTTATCTTATATTTAGTGCCTCTGAAAACTGCATACCGTACTCTGTTTCTTTTAACTATCCTAGAGCTCCACCTACTGGTTACCATACTACATTTATTTACAGGTTTTTTTCAACAGAGGATTTACTGTTCTCCCATCTATAGGGATTTCTTTAGTATGATACACTCACTTGATCCTTTAGTTAAAATTTTTGGTGGGATTTTATAGGCTCATTTTACCTACTGAGAGTCCTTCATGGTTACTATCACTTGATAGGAATTCTTCTTTAACATTAATTTAATATCTTGGGTCATTTTTATAGTATACTCTATACCCACTTGATACCTACCAGCGCCCTACACTTATTTGATATACTATACCTGTTTTGTGGAGTGTGTGAGGCAGCTTTTTTTTCTGACAGAAAGCTTTTGACAAGTGTAAAGAAAGTCTAACGTCAACCTGCCCAGACTACACTTATGGGTCACAGCAGCTAGTGGCCCGATAAATGGGAAGGTATTCCGCTAGGAAACGGTCCTTCTGTCGACACCACTCACCTCACCCCTGCATGTCACCGATAACATGCATGAGGAGTCTGATGAAGACAGGCTAAACACACTGACAGGAGGCCCAGACATCCATCCCCAGTGTGTGGCACCTCCACATCATGGCCAGAGTTTCCCCATTTCGCTGACTCCATAGCTATCGGCAAGTACAGTAGATCTTTCATTACTGCTGTACTTGCCGGTAATTATGGCGTCAGCGAGATGGGAAAACTCCGGACAGGACGTGGAGGTACAGAGCCCGATTATTTGAAAAATACACAATATCGCCACCTAGGGTCCAACATATATTAGGAGAAACATAAGAAATGCATTCATATACATACATAAACACACACTAAACTTATTACTTAGTAAACAGGAACTTACTGAATTTTACTAACAAAACTATTAAAAGTTTTATTATTTTATGCAATAAATGGTACAGACCTTTGCAAAATGGTTTCTTTATTATGTGAAAAAAAAAAACAATTAAAATAAAATCTTCATTCAACGTGTTCTATCCAAAACTGTGTCTATGATTTGCGCAGGTCCGCAACCATCCATTGCTAGTGCATGAAGGATTACTGCCATTGGTCAATTTCTCTTTAATCTCATTGGCTATAGCCGTTTTTGACTCCTTAATGGTAAGAAAACAGCAGGGTTCAGCTGTGGGAGAGCTCCAGCGCTCTGGGGTTGAGCTTGTGTTATTGGGAATCTGAACCTGTTTCTAAATGCTTGAGGAGCCACTGATAGTGGGAGGGAGAGCACTCATGCATTGGGAAACAGGGTCCATAGAGTAAAAGGCTGTAAACAAGATAGTCAATTCATAGCTGTATATCAACGGGAGCCATAGGCAGCTACCAATGTATATTAGCATGGCTAGATAGAGGAGATGCTACAGATATTTTGCAGACATGACTAGCTGAGTCACAATGCTATATGCACGTTATGTTACTACTATTACAGAATAAATAAAAGGTGCTTTTTCTGGGGATAATAATGGCCTAATTTCACACAGGTTCCATTGCATCATTTTTAACACAGCAGCCTAATTCCCAATGTGACAGATTTACCCAGAGGCTGATTGCACATCCCTTGACAGTCAAAATGCAGGAGAGCGAGGGGGAATCAGTTTACAGAGGCCCAGCCCTCGTGCCCATTGTGGTCCCTCCTCCCGTAGGTCTTTATTGGTTTATTGCTGGTTCTGCTCAACGTGGTTTTCCTGGGGAGACTCGGCCTCTTTCTTTTCTGCTGGTTCTGCACCTGGTGGTCCCGGGTGGACGTCGGATCCCTGATGGGGCTCTTCTGGTTTAACTGTTAAAAAGGATAATTCTGTGAAGCCTGAGGTTCTGGTTTAGAGCAAAGGTTCTAAACTTTATTTCGGTGTTACCGGATATCCGCTATGGAATGCAGTCAAATACCACTATGAAATTCCAGTCTATTCTATTCATGTCTCCTCAGCTCTATCTCTCCTCCAGCTTCACTATGGCCCTGAAACAAGCACTTCACCCTCTTCCTGCCCCTTACCCCTCCCTCCACCCTCACTATGGCCCTGACATTAGCACCCCACCCTCTTTCTGTCCCTTACCCCTCCCTCCACCCTCACTATGGCCCTGACACTAGCACCTCACCCTCTTTCTGCCCCTTACCCTTCCCTCCACCATCAGTATGGCCCTGACACTAGCACTCCACCCTCTTCCTGCCCCTTACCCAGTTCAAAACTCATTTGAGTCCCCATTGAAAGTCAGCATGGTCTTGTCCAGGTGTAACTTTCTACCTGTTTTCCTCTTACATTCAAACACTGCACCTGCTCTGTTTGTAACATTACAGATAGCTTTTACCTTTTAATCATTAAGCAAAGGGACAATATCACAAGATGGCCCCATTATCTTATGCCTCATTTCACAGTAAAATACTGTCTGCTTACACAGGATAAAGGTCAGCTTTCATGCAATCAGTGAGGGGCGATTAGCACTGGAACAAAGATGTTTGCTTTGCACTCAGTATGTCATTACTAGAGGCTTCATATACCAGCTGCTCATATTAGATCAATCTCCCTTCCTATCTTATGCGCTAATGGAGAGGAAAGAGCTTGGATCAATTTTTCTAATCCCGTCTAATTGAAATATAGCAATTAGGCTCACATTTATAATACTATATACTTCATTTCCTGTAAAAATAAATAAAATAAAGATGGCAGATAATAAATTGTTGCCTCTTTACGACTTTTGCACCAAGACAAGGAGTGAGGGTCAATTAAAAACTCCAACTTCTGTTGTTACAAAGGCATTTCATAACCTATTGATGGGTGTCCAGCTTTAGGAGTACCCTACAGAAGTGCTCCTCAACCTTTTCTCACCTTCGGCACACCTAAGCCCTTCCCAGAATTCCGCGGCACACCTAAGCCCTTCCCAGAATTCCGCGGCACACCAAAAGCAAAATATACAAAAAAAAACGGAATTACAAAGTACATACACAGATATTACATTAACTGTTATTTTTTATTTGATAAATAAAAAAATCACAGCTAATAACTTTTTTTTTCTTATAACTAATTTAACTATGTTAGCCCCCATCATGTGTCTGCAGCCTCCCCAGTAGTCCCCATTCATGTGTCTCCAGCCTCCCTAGTATTTCCCATTCATGTGTCTGCAGACTCCCCAGTATCACCAATCAATTCCGCATTCATGTATCTGCAACCTCCCCAGTATCCCCTTCTCTCCTGTTGGAGGCATTGCACTGCGGCACACTTGGCAACATCCCATGGCACACTGGTTGAGGAGCACTGCCCTACAGCATTCAGAAGTGCTGCATTTCAGCCACAAGACAGTTTTTCATTATTATTGGAAATCTTATTTAATAGAAGCAGGAAAAAAACCCTATGTTTCAATCTTTCAATGAAGATATTCTTACCTTTCTCAGCAGTTACTTGGGGTACTTCAGCTTGGAACTTGAGTTCCCCATTGGGGCCAGCTGGGGGCTGTGCATTCTGCTGGGTCTTCTTCTGTTCCATTTGAAAAACGGCCTGTAAAAGTCAACAAAATCCAGTCTTAGTGACAGTAAAACTATGGTTTTTAATTTAAAATGACACTAGAAAAAAAACAAAAAAACAATCTGTTATAGGAGAATGTATTTTTTTTGCACGATTGGTTTTTTCGTAAAGCTTAGAAATCTATGATTGGATTCCGTAAGACAGTCTATGGAAGAGAAAGATTTTGTTGAAGACCGAATTTAAAAATGTAACTTGCTGTATCGTTAATATTCAAAAATGGCAGAAACGTGTTAAAAGGAGACGGTAAAAAGATTCTCTCAGCATGGGACAGCAGCAGAGACAGGTGGAGAACTGAGACATTATTACTACAAATAAAATATTTGAGGTGTTGCACATAGCAACCTGATTCTAACGATTATGCCACCAGTACAAACTAGAAAGTCACTGTTGATTGGTTGTTTAGAGCAAAAGCTCAATTTCTTGCATATGACAGGGCTCTACAAAATGCAGGCGCCAGGTCGCTATGGCAACCATAAATTGGGACCTGGCACCCCACAAAGTGTCAGGTGTGGATAGTCCAACAGTTAACCATGACAGTGTTGTGCCTTACCAATGGTGTGGCCGTGCAGGGTACTGAAGATTTATTTAGTGTTAGAATGGTGGCCTAACAATAATAATGGTGGCCTAGGTTGATAACGTAGTAGGCCTGGTAAACCAGTGGCTCTCCTGGAGCTGTGACACTACATGTTCCGGAATAACAGCACAGGAATTTCAGAGACCTGGCAAAGCATGCTGGGACTTGTAGCGTCACACTGCCTGGAGAGCAATAGTTTAGTCAGCCCTGATCCACGGTGTATGGCTATTGTGGTCGGATATCCTATCTTAATGTGCCCAGGACTGGGAACCTGCGCGGACCAATGAAATGCCATCATCCCACAAACAAACAGCTAGATAGGAGAGACATGGCAGCTGGATGATAGCTGAAAGCTGCATCTGTCCAATTTAGTCCATCCATGAAGAACAGCTGGATCTCCCAGTGTGGCCCAACGTACACTTACTTGCTGGTACTCCTTCTTCTGGGCATCCAGCTCTATCTGCCTCTGCTGAAGGTTTTCGTGCTCTTTGCGCAGCTCTTCAGCGCGTTGGTTTAAGGCGACTTCCTGGGCAGCTAATTCCTGCTCAAATCGACGCAGCTCCTCCTCTGTGTAAATCTGCGCCTCGTCCACGGTCTGTGCAAGAAAGGGCCAAAAGGACATTAAACTCTACCATTTATGAAAGAGATACTTATCGTCACTAAGCCCCATATTGCAACATGACTGACGATCTAGAGAGACTGGACTGGTCAAGAGTGCGGCAACTACAGTTTAATGGCAAAAATATGCACTTCGGGTGCAAAAAAACCAAAGGACTCATATATACCGTATATACTCGAGTATAAGCCGACCCGAATATAAGCCGAGGCACCTAATTTTGACACAAAAACCTGGGAAAAGTTATTGACTCGAGTATAAGCCTAGGGTGGGAAATGCAGCAGCTACTGGCAAATTTCAAAATAAAAATAGATACCAATAAAATGTCATTAATTGTATCATCATGTGTATCCAGCACCCAGTATCCAGTGTGCCCCTCTGTGTGTCCTGCCAGTCAGTCTGCCCCCTCTAGGTGTGTCCTGCCAGTCTCTGCCCCTTCCCTGCTGAAACATTGGACTTACCTCAGTTGCCCCTTAATGCCTGCCAACATATCTGCTCCTTAATGTCTGCCCATAATGCCAGCCTCCATGTCTGCCCCCAAATGCCAGCCTCCATGTCGGCCCCCAAATGCCAGCCTCCATGTCGGCCCCCAAATGCCAGCCTCCATGTCGGCCCCCAAATGCCAGCCTCCATGTCGGCCCCCAAATGCCAGCCTCCATGTCGGCCCCCAAATGCCAGCCTCCATGTCGGCCCCCAAATGCCAGCCTCCATGTCGGCCCCCAAATGCCAGCCTCCATGTCGGCCCCCAAATGCCAGCCTCCATGTCGGCCCCCAAATGCCAGCCTCCATGTCGGCCCCCAAATGCCAGCCTCCATGTCGGCCCCCAAATGCCAGCCTCCATGTCGGCCCCCAAATGCCAGCCTCCATGTCGGCCCCCAAATGCCAGCCTCCATGTCGGCCCCCAAATGCCAGCCTCCATGTCGGCCCCCAAATGCCAGCCTCCATGTCGGCCCCCAAATGCCAGCCTCCATGTCGGCCCCCAAATGCCAGCCTCCATGTCGGCCCCCAAATGCCAGCCTCCATGTCGGCCCCCAAATGCCAGCCTCCATGTCGGCCCCCAAATGCCAGCCTCCATGTCGGCCCCCAAATGCCAGCCTCCATGTCGGCCCCCAAATGCCAGCCTCCATGTCGGCCCCCAAATGCCAGCCTCCATGTCGGCCCCCAAATGCCAGCCTCCATGTCGGCCCCCAAATGCCAGCCTCCATGTCTGCCCCCTAATGATTGCCAGGGCCTGCCTCCATGTCTGCCCCCTATTGTCAGCCTCAATCTGCCCCCTATTGCCAGTGCCAGCCTCCAATGTGATGTCTACCCCCAATTGACAGACTCCATCTGCCCCCCATTAACAGTGCCAGCCTTCACCTGCCCCCTTGTTATGGCTGTTAGTCTCCCTGGTCCTTTCACTATCTGTATCCCTCCACAGCTATCCACAGCCCATGCAGATAGGACAAGCAAAGCATAGGGTAGGGGCCCCCAGGCCACTCACCAGTCCAGAGCAGGGCAGTGGTAGCAGGGGAGACATGCTGGATACTTGCTGAAGACAGTGACACTCAGGAACTCTGCAGAGGTTATTTCCTGCGTGCGGAGCCTCCTCTACCAGATCGTGGGACAACTGGCTAATTGCAGCTCAAATAAATGGGAAGAAAAAAAAAATTCTCTGCTTATCGAGACAAACAAGACAACGGGTGGGACCGCGGTACAGTGCACCGAAATCGGGACTGTCCCGCGGAAATCGGGACAGTTGGGAGGTATTATGGGCAGGACAGATAGGAGGCCTGGGACTATGTCGGGCCCCCTCTCTGTCCGGGCCCTGGACACTAGGCCCGGCTGTCTCCCCCTGATGGCGGCCCTGCTGGCAACACTAGTATTCTAGTGTTACTAGGGACAGGGAGGGACTGGATGATGCAATTTGAGTCATCAAGCCCCGCCCTCATCCACAGTAACCCTAGTTTTTGCCCCATGCGGCATAACAGTGGGGACGGGTCAGGAGCTGAGCTTGGGGGGGATGGGGCGAAGCTTATTTGTTCCATTTTCGGGCTCCCAAATGTTGGGAGATATGCTAATATACCCCACATGTATTACACACATTGGAAACCCCCCTTTCAAAATCCTGCCAATGATGAGGACACAAATTTAACAATCTATAAACATTTCAATTTTGAAATCATTCACTTTTTTTTTACAACCAAATATAATACATTTTAATATAATCAAAATCTCTGGTTTATGAGATGAGTCATCTTATTTTTGGTGTTTTTAGGTTACATATTAGACCCCTATAATTTTT